>PVKM010010738.1:0-34427 GCA_004027735.1 Carollia perspicillata | reverse complement strand
CCCTTTAACATTTCATATAGTAAGGGCTTGGTGATGATGAACTCCTTGAACTTGACCTTATCTGGAAAGCACTTTATCTGCCCTTCCATTCTAAATGAAAGTTTTGCTGGATTGAGCAATCTTGGATGTAGGTCCTTGTCTTTCATGACTTGGAATACTTCTTACCAGCCCCTTCTTGCCTGTAAGGTCTCTTTTGAGAAATCAGCTGACAGTCTGATGGGAACTTCTTTGTAGGTAACTGTCTCCTTTTCTCTTGCTGCTTCTAGAATTCTCTCCTTCATTTTAATCTTGGCTAATGTAATTATGATGTGCCTTGGTGTGTTCCTCCTTGGATCCAATTTCTTTGGGACTCTCTGAGCTTCCTGGACTTCGTGGAAGTCGATTTCCTTTGCCAGATTGGGGAAGTTCTCCTTTATTATTTGTTCAAATAAGTTTTCCTCTTGTTGCTCTTCCTCTTCCCCTTCTGGTACTCGTATAATTCGGATGTTGGAACGTTTAAAGATGTCCCGGAGGTTCCTAAGGCTCTCCTCATTTTTTTGAATTCTTGTTTCTTCATTCTTTTCTGTTTGGTTGTTTGTTTCTTCCTTCTAGTCCACACCATTGATTTGAGACCCAGTTTTCTTTCCATCAGTATAGGTTCCCTGTGCATTTTCCTTCATTTCACTTAGCGTAGCCTTCATTTGTTCATCTAATTTGCAACCAAAATCAACCAGTTCTGTGAGCATCCTGATCAGCAGTGTTTTGAATTGTGCATCTGATAGGTTGGCTATCTCTTGATCGCTTAAAAGTATTGGCTCTGGGGTTTTGATTTGTTCATCTGTTTGAGCCATAATATTTTTTTGGTCTGGTGGCTCCTGTTACGTATGAGGGGCGGAGCCTTAGATGTTCACCAGGGCAGGGCAACCCACCTCATGGGCACTGGGTTGTGATGTTCTATGTGGGGGTGGGGTCAGAGAGGGAACAGTGGCACTTAGGCACTTGCTCCGCCCTCTCTCAGATTTTGGTTGCCTCTGCCACTTCCCAAAAGCAAATTGGGCCCTTCTGGTGCTGGTTCCCCAGGAGGGTGGGCTTGTGTATGTTCTAGGACCCTGTGGGTCTTTCCAGTGAACTCTCCTTTCAGGCTAGGAGTCTCTCCCGGCACCTCAACGCCCCCCACATTTTTTCAGTTGGTGCTTTTAGGCTTTATTTTCCATCACTGGGGCCCTGGGTTGCGCTGGCTGTCTCACTACCCATTTTTTGCCTGGTTTGTCTGTGTGTGAATGTGTGTCCGCGGTCAGCCAACCGCTTTGCGCACCCCACTGGGTCTGCTGGTTTCCTCCCCTGGCCTGGGTCTGCCCACCACCACTTTATCCTGCCGCGACCCCTCTCCACTGGCCACCAACTCTACCCTCTTATCAGTCCGGGTGAATGGTTCGTTGTCGGATTTCAGTACAGTTCAATTTTCTGTCTGTTCTGGTTGTGTTTTTGTTTCTAAATCTCTGTTGTCCTTAAATTTGTTTGTGTGAGGAGGCACAGTGTCTCCACCTATGCCTCCATCTTGCCTGAAAGTCCTCATCTGTATATTTCTGAGCCCTGGTGTCATTCATTTTTGCAAGGAGCTCTGGTTCCTTGTAGAAACTAAGTTCTGGATACCACAAATGCTCATTCTGAGTATAAGTGCAGATATACTCAGGTCCTCTCAGTGGGCAGGGCTGGGGAGTGTTTTTATACACACACCTTTACATTTTTATTTATTTCTTTATCTACATATATTGAAAATCATGAAGTTATATCAGTATTGCCAGTCCAGCACTACTGGGTATGTTCACTTTTCTCCTTTTTCATATCTGTATCTCTTTTCTGAAAGTGAGAAACCTGATTGCTGTTATCTTTAATATGTTCACTTATTTGTTCAGGCCTCTGTTCTTGTTTGTTCAAACCTCTCTTCCACTACCAATGTGTGAAGGCTCTCCTCACCCTGCTTGGGCTATATTGCACTCATTAGGCTGCTGCTTTTGCTGTCCTCCACAGGGACGCTGTCAGTGCAGTCAGTCTTCTACCCACTGTTCTGAGTTTGCACTCTCCTCACAGACATTCCCTCTGCCTTTTAACCTCTCTAGGGCTCTTAACAGCCTACTTGTAGTTATCCTCCCATGTGGGTGCAGTAGCCCTGCTAGTTTCTGACACACTTCTTGTTGAGCCGTTCTGATTTTATGTGGATGCCCTCTTTACCCTACTAAGCTCTGACACCTTGCTCCAGGCTTTCCCCTTTACCCAAGGCATTTCCTTTCTACCCTACGTGGGCTGTGACTTACCCTGCTCAACCCACTCTGGAAATACATACCTTGCATGGCCTCACCTAATGGTTTTTCAGATGAACTGTCCAAGAAGAGGATCTATTAATAGGAAGTTAAAACAAAACCTCCCTGTTACACAGTTAAAGATTTGATAATATTTGCTTGATGTTCTTAACCTGGAAAAGAAGGTGCTTAGTGAAAAGTCTGGCTCCATTGGTGTCAAATCTAAGAAGTATTTAAGAAGTGTAAGAAAAAGGAAAGACAAAAAGGCAAGAGGAACAAGACTGGAGTCTAAAGAACTAGCTGTGGGGTATTGAGAAATGGACTCAGTGATGAAGGAGAAATTGCACAGCATTATCGGGTGGTCAGTGAAAGGATGGGCCTGATGTTTACTTCAGTCATTTCTGAAGCTATTCCTGTGTTTAAGTAGTTGATGTTTATCATTTCAACCACAGGTCATCATGGAAAAGGTGTATTTTAGTTGCAGTGTAGAAGGTCATATGTGCTTCATATATTCACATACCAAGACAAAAGAATATGTAATCCTTTTAAAATAAGTTTGAAGTTTTCAAGGATTAATTTTTATTCTAGAAAATTAACTCATCCAGAGTTCATCAGTCCCTTATCATTTTAGCTAAGATGCCATTATAATTTTATTCTTATGTATGGAAATGAAGTCCTCCCATCAAGTGTTTCCTGATGGCATCTGGGTGATTTTCTAGTCACTCTGACTAGAAATGTCAGCATGATCTTTAATTCATCCTTTTCTCTTGCTGCCCACTTCCAGTCACTTTCTCTTTTGTCAGTTCTGACAGTTTAACAGTTTAAACACCCTGCCATATACTCCTTCTTGCATTCTACCATTACCTGGTTCAAGCTTTCTTTACTTTTTATGTGGGTTTTTGCTTTAGCCTCAATTCAGTTCAGTAAATATTATACCTTCTGCATCTTTGCCTTTGCCTGCAGTTCCTCTGTCTTAACGGTGCTGGACTTCTGGAAGCATTTAATTTCAGGAGGGACTGGAGTGATAGTTCAGGAGTGATACAGAGGTACTATAGTGAATTCGATTGTCAAGGAGATTGTGGTCATGCTGAATTGGGATGCATCGTTGCAAAACCTTTCCTATCTTTATTAAAATTCTATTCAACCTCATTCTATAATCACAGATATAACTTTTATGTCTTCTACTGCCTGGGGACAGGAACTTGATACTTTACATATAGTAAGTATTTAATACATTTGTAAAAAATTAGATATAAAATAGACAGGGAGAGGTTAAGAATAGTATAGAAAATGGAGAAGCCAAAGAACTTACATGTACGACCCATGGATGTGATCTAAGGACATGTACTTCCCCCCAGTGCTTGAGGGAGGGTGCGGTGCAGGCGGAGGGGTAAAGGAGGGGGAAAATGGTATAATTATAATAGCATAATCAGTAAAATACACTTAAAAAATAAAAAAATAAAAATCAGGCTATTATATAAGGTGTGCATTAATTCCATATTTGTAAAAAAAAAACAAAAACATTTAAAAACACATGATTCAAATATATAGAAATAGTCTGGAAGGATATTTACTGTACCAGGATGTTAACAGTGGAATTATGGCTATTTTAAAACTTATTTTGGTTTGTCTGTGTGTTTATGTGTGAACATATATTGCTTTTAGAGTATAGACAAATTGTTTATAATTTTAAAATATTGCTAAATTTGATTTTGGTCTTTAAGATTTTGTTAGGTAAATGAAACATCTTCAGTTAGACAAATAGTAAAATTTGCTTAAATACTGTACATCTGTATTAAATAGGTATTCACATGCTGCCGAATGCTAAAAATGCTCAGAAATAAAGATATGGATTGTAATAAAATCATTATTTGGATAAAGTAATATTAGGATAGTTTGTAATAGTATTAAGTGACACAAACTTAAAATACTCATGGGATTAATGTGATTTTTGTTTCACCTATAGGATTACAAATAGGATAGTTGAGGAGAGCCAAAGATAAATATTAAGCTCTGTAAATATAATACTTTATATAAAAATGCAGTAGTGTTATTTCTTTTAATAGCATAAATTTTTAAGGAAAAAACATGAAATCTAAATAATTAAAATTTCCTTTTCTTCTCCTTTTAAGGAATCAAGGAAGGACCGAGGTAAGATTATTTCTATTTAGATTTTATTTAAAGCATTAGATTATTTTACTGTGTGTTAGTAATGGTGAAGAGAGGGTACTATTTGTATTCTGGAAAACTCCACATCAGACTAGTAGCTAATGGTCAGGAACACATTAGTATAAATGCCACTCTTGTGTGGATGAATGGATTCCTTTCTAGTTGTTCATTTTTAGCATTCTGCTTTGACCTAAAATATTTCCTCTCTCAATATTTATGAAACTTAGTATTACCTCAGTGATATTTTAACATTGTTTCAGTGTGGCAGAGGCATTTAATTTAGATTTTTGAGGGCTTCAGATTAGACCCGTTAAGTCCAGCACATAATTTGGAGTACCTATCACACAGTAGAGAGATATTTAATGAATATTTCCTAATCTTTCTTTGTGGTTAGGAGATCAGTAATTTATGTTTATAAATCTCTTTGATGTAAAATTTTATATTCTTTTGGGGAGATCTATTGTATAGTAAAGATCATTTTGAAAGAATGCCTGCTGTGTCTTTTTATTCTAAATCTCAATTTGAGTATCCTTATAAATATTTAGTTGTATTTATTAAAATATTCAAAAATAAAAGAGCACCATGTACTCATACAGTAGTCATTAAGACCTAGAAAAGAAATACAACTTCCGCTTATGTGAATGTTTAAGCTGTCTTAAGTAGCTCACTTTTCTCCCTTCCAGTACAATTGCTTTCTTAATACTCCTAAAGTATTCATTCATTCAACAAATGCTGTTTTCCTTCCATGTGCCAGGCACTTTCTAGGAGATAGATACATGTATAGGATTGGCTAAAAAATCTGTTGAGTTTTTTCTGTAAAATAAAAGAAAATATTTGAAGGCTATGTGTATTTGTAATGGTAGATTAGCCCCATTATTCTGAAAATGGGAATAGAGTCTCTTTTTATAACTAAGTATTAAAGATTTTTGGCTAAAGTTTAAAAAATGCTTAAATGACTAGAAGAGATTCACGTTTTTTTAAAGTTATTTGATTATAATCAGAATTTCTGTACTTTTGAATATTAAAGTCTACTGTAATAAACTCTGCCTAATGTGTCTATTAGGTGTCGTTTACTTTAAATGAGGATCTTGCAAATATTCATGATATTGGTGGAAAACCGGCTTCAGTCAGTGCCCCTAGAGAACATCCTTTTGTCTTGCAAAGTGTTGGAGGACAAACATTAACAGTGTTTACTGAGAGCTCATCAGGTAAGTGAGAATAGAATTATTTAATGTGATTCCTGTACATGTTGAATAGATTTTCTGTATCAACATACACTCTAAGGTCATCACCAAGGCTGTTCACCTATTGTGGAATACTTCTGTTACTCATATCATACTGCTTCTCTTTACTGTGATTGATGAAATTTTGGCTCTTACTGGAAGTGCTTAATTTCCATTCGGGGCATTAAGAAATAGAATAAAGCAGATGGAAAAGTGTGGTGCATCAAGCTGTCTTCTAAGATGTTGAAACCATATTCTGAGTTTTGCCTGTTTTGGTAAATTGATCTTCAGCAACTATAAGTTGTTTTTCAAAAAATGCTGCTTAATATTAGGGAATGTTTTAGTCTGGATTTTTGCTCTCATGTGCTATTGATACTAAGAGGGTCTGTGTAATGCAAAGATGAACTTTTTTCAATTAGTATAGACTTCCAGTAAATGGTGTAAAATATAGTTCAGTTTTGTGTGTTTGATATAGATATTTTAACCATTCCGTAAATCAGGAGCAAGTGTTTCAGTTCATGAATTAAATACAGAGGGAACGTTTTTGCATCATACATATATGAATATGTTTATTTTCATGTTTCTTGGTTTTTAACCTTCACTGAATTTAGAACATTGCTATTAAAAAAACAGGCTACTTATTTTAGTGGAGCTAATTTCTCATATATAATTTAAACAGGTTTTTGATGGTATAAATGAAAAGATCCATGATTTTGTTGTATTTTCACTAAGCATTAGGAAAAAAGTTATAAAAATTCTAGTACGTTAAGAACATCATTGTTGCCCTGACCAGTGTCGCTAAGTTGGTCGGGCATCATCTGACAAAGTAAAAGGTTACGGGTTTGTTTCCCGGTTAGGGTACATGCCTGGGTTGTGAATACAGTTCCTGGTTGGGGTGTGTACAAGAGGCACACAATAGATGTTTCTCACATTGATGCTTCTTTTCTTTTCTCCCTCCCTTAAACCTCTCTTTCTAAAAAATAAAATAAAATAAAATAAAATCTTCTTTTAAAAAGGTCATTGTTTAAAAAAGGAATATGCTCAGGTAAATTTTTTGCGGTATCTTAATTGCTAGTAACTGCATACATTGAATTTTAAAAATCAGTCTCCCCCTGCCAATGTAGAATCTAAAAAATGGTAAATTTGAACTTGTTAGTCATGTGATTTAATGTGAAAGAATTGTTTTATTGCATTATTCTGATGCTGTAATAATTTGTAGTGTAGTATTTGTATTATGGGAAGTAGAAAATGTTAAACACACATTTTCTCCTAGAGAAGTTTCAGCCATTCAACACATGTTTATTGTGTGCATCATTGTGCCAGGCATAGCATAGGCACATCCAGGGAACTTGATATTTGTCTTGCTATTGATGGGATTTAGTAAGACCTGTTGAACCTGTGAGGTTTTCTCTACTTTTGTGGTTATCCTGGAATGGAGGAGGCATGGAACCAAAATGATAAAAAGGAAGCAAAGCCTTGTAGAAAATTTGAGGTAGGGGAGCTTGAATTTTCCCTGTAGAAAAAGGTATATTATTTCAAAATCTTTATATCTTATATTGCTAGTTTTTCCAAAGCGTGATTTATTCCTGCTACTTATACAAAAAACAGTAATTTAGAAAACTAAGAATTTTTGTCCTCCAAATTAATCTTCCATTTTTAATTTTGTAAATCCTTTAGTTAGTGTTGTATTCTTTTTGAACATTTTGGCTTACATTTCTGGTTACAGTGTACTCCAAAGTGAGTATGATATTATAACAATTATCTTGGTAGGAATATGGAAAAGGATCAAGATTGTCATCCTTCTGGAGTTTGGACAATATGTCCTGCTTTGTGGAACTAATATAGGTCTAAGTTGCTATTAGATGGTATACACTATAAAGGATATTTTTGCTTCTTAATCTCATTAATCATTTATGTTTTGGGTAGCTGTTCTTTGACTCTCTGTATTTTTCTGTGCTTTAATTTTCTTATTAGTGAAATGGGGATAGCAATTATTTACATTTATGTATAAATATATTTAAAACACTTAGAACAATATAGTGTGTAAAAATGTTCAGTTGTTATTACTAATATTAATATTAGATTTATTTTTAAACACTTTAGTTTTAAAGTTTAAGACATGTGAATTCATTTTGTTTTTTAAAGAACTTATTTATTTTTATTGTTTTATGTTTTATTCATTAATTGTTTTTTTTTAGAGAAAGCGGAAGGGAGTGAGAAAGAGAGGGAGAAAAACATGAAGCCATTGCCTTTCATACATACCCTGACCAGGGACTGAACACGCAACTCAGGCAGTGCCCTGACCAGGAATCAAATCTGTGATCTTTTGCTTTGCAGACAATGCCTAACAAACTGAGCCACACTGGCCAGGGCATGTGCATGCGTTTTAGCTCTTTATGTGTCTATCACGTGATAAAACTCAGTGAATAGAGATGTTTGTGTTTAGTATTTTTGACTGGATGACCAAGAAAAAACTGTGGAGTTGTTATTAACAGTTTGTTTTCTTTTCTGAGGAGTCTTATGTCCTTTGTTATTTCTGCTTGTTAAGGCATCAGTTCTACAATTGGGTTACATGGCTCTGACTGCCATGATGCTTTTAAAATCTAGGTATGTGTGTATATTTGCATGTTTTTCTGTAGAACAGACCATAGCTCTCATTAGAGTCTCAGAGGAGTCTGTGACACAAAAAAGCTCCAGATTCACCACTGTAGTCTTACCTTGGTTGGTCATGAATTGCCAAAAGTATAAGTAACTAAACCATTTTACACTAAGTATTTTTTTAATTTTTACATTGAAGTATATACAATGCAAGCATTATCTTGGATATTTTTATGTTTTCCCTCAAGTATACAACTATACCTGTTTATTAAAAATTTAGTTTTTTTGTTCTGGCCAAGTAGAGACAAGTAGATATGCTTCACTTCATTGCACAAACAAAAGAAGGAAAGCAAGCAGTCTAAAAACAAAACACAACCAGAACTGGCAGAAAATCAAAGTGTATGGAAGTCCGACAACCAAGGAGTTAAAGAAGAAATATTCACCCAGACTGTTTCACCAAGACAAAGAAATATAGCCCAAATGAGAGAACAGGTCAAAACTCAAGAAAAAGAGCTAAGTGACTAGGAGATAGCCAACCTATCAGATACAGAGTTCAAAACACTGGTAATCAGGATGCTCACAGAAATGATTGAGTATGGTTGCAAAATAAAGGAAGAAGTGAAGGTTGTGCAAAGTTTACTGGAGCAAAATATACAGGGAACCAATAGTGAAGGGAAGGAAACTGGGACTCAAATCAACAATTTGGAACAAAAGGAAGAAATAAACATTCAGCTGGAACAGAATGAAGAAACATGAATTCAGAAAGAATGAGGAGAGGCTTGGGAACCTCTGGGACAACTTTAAATATTCCACCATCTGAATCATAGGGATGCCAAAAGAAGAAGAGATAGAGCAAGAAATTGAAAACTTATTTGAAAAAATAATGAAGGAAAACTTCCCCAATCTGGCGAAGGAAATAGGTATAGAAGTTGAATAATCTCAGAGTCCCAAACAAGAGCACACCAGCACACATCACAATTCATTACTCAAGATTAAAGATAAGGAGAGAATCTTAAAAGCAGCAAGAGAAAAGGAGACAGTTACCTATAAAGGAGTTTACATAAGACTGTCACCTGATTTCTTAAAAGAAACCTTACAGGCAAGAAGGAGATGGAAAGAACTATTCCAAGTCATGAAAGGCAAGGACCTGCATCCAAGATTGCTCTATCCAGCAAGGCTATTATTTAGAGTGGAAGGACAGATAAAGTGCTTCCAAGACAACATAAAGCTAGAGGAGTTCATCATCACCTAGCCCTTGTTGTATGAAATGTTAAAGGGACTTATCTAAGGAAAAGAAGATCAAAACTATGAACAGTAAAATGACAACGAAGTCAGAACTGTAAACAACCAAACCTAAAAAAACAAAAATGAAGTAACCAAATAACTAGAACAGGAACAGAATCCCAGAAACGGCGATCACATGGAGGGTTATCAGTTGGGAGGTGGAGAAAAGAGAATGGGGGAAAAGTTACAGGTTACTTATTGCCTGTAAAAGTTACAACAAGAAACATAATTGGTAGGTACAAACGGGGAGGTTAAGAACAGTATAGGAAGTGGAAGCCAAAGAACTTACATATAAGATGCATGGACATGATCTAAAGGGGGGAGAAGCTGGAGGAAATGGGGGTTTGAAGTGGAGGGGGATGAAGGGGAGAAAAAATGGGACAACTGTGAAAGCATAACCAATAAAGTATACTTAAAAAGTTAATTTTTAAAAGGTCCTCATTAGAGAATATGTTTATTGGTTTCAGAGAGAGAGAGAGATGGAGGGTGGGGGAGAGAGACACACATTGTAAGAGAGAAACACCAATTCGTTGTCTCCTGTATGTGCCTCTACCAGCGTCCTGGCAATCAAACTCGCAACCTAGGCATGTGCCCTGACTGGGGATCAGACTCACACCTTTTGGTGAACAGGAGAATGCTTCAATCAGCTGACCATCGGGCCAGGGCTTAAAAAATTACTTTGTAGGCTCTTCTTTTCTTTCTAATAGTGCAACAGGTCTATAGAACAGGGAATTTTCTAAGAAAAATTAAAACCTATTTGAGTTATTATGTTGAGTTTATTTTTAATAATTTTATTCTTTTGTTATATTTTTGCATGGCCCATTTTCTTTTCTTTTTTAAAAAAGATTTTATTTATTTATCTTTAGAGGGGAAGGGAAGGAGAAAGGGAGAGAAATATCAGTGTATGGTTGCCTCCTGTGTGTCCCCTGCTGGGAACTGGCCTGCAACCTAGGCATGTGCCCTGACTGGGAGTCGAAGCACAATCCTTTGGTTCGCAGACCCATGCTCAATCCACTGAGCTACACCAGCCAGGGCTCTTTTTTTTTTTTTAACACTGTCCTAGGATAGAATGGACTACCTTAGTAGCTTCTGAGGCCAGTACATTTCTTTTACCACAATTACTTTAGCAGCCCTGGTTCCCTTCACTTCTGCAACATCACGCAGAGTTAGTGAAGCATGGCCGATTTTCAACCAGTTTTCTAGTGATTCAATTCCACATATTTGGCGAGGTGGGATTAGAAGAGACTTATGATATGTTTTACCATGCTTTCTCGTTAACTAAAACAATCTGTGTCACCCTTCCTCTTTTCTAAAATAAATAAACATATCCTTGGATAAATATTTTATTTAATCTCTTAAAATATTTTGTTATTTGTGTTATTACAGTTGTCCCAGTTTTTCCCTCTTTGACCCCCTCCACCCACCCTGCTTCCCATTCCCGCAGTCAGTCCCTTCACCATGTCTGTGCCCTTGGGTCATGCATATATGTTCTTTGACTACTCCCTCCACCATCTTTCAAACAGTCCCCACCTCCCCACCACTCCACTTACAGGTCTTAGTCTCCATGTTTCTGTGCCTCTGATTCTGTTTTGGTTCTTAGTTTATTTTGTTCATTAGATTCCACCTACAAATGAGATCATATGGTATTTGTGTTTCATTGACTGGCTTATTTCACTTAGTAGAATAGACTCCAGTTCCAACCAGGCTGTCCCAAAAGGTAAGAATGCCTTTTTTACTGCTGTGTAGTACTCCACTGTTAAACGTACTATTGCTTTTTTATCCACTCATTTATTGATGGGCATTTGGGCTTGCTTCCAGATCTTGGCTATTGTAAATAATACTTCTATGAACATAGGGGTGCATATATTCTTTTGAATTGCTGTTTTGCACTTCTTAGGATATATTCTCTGAAGTGGAATTGCTGGATTATAAGGCAGTTGCATTTTTACGTTTTTGAGGAAACTCCATACTGTTTTCCACAGTGGCTGCACCAGTCTACATTCCCACCAACAGTGTACTAGGGTTTCATTTTCTCCACATCCTTGCCAGCACATGCTGTATGTTGATTTATTAATTATAGCCATTCTGACAGGTGTGAGGTGATATCTCATTGTGGTTAATTTGCATCTCTCTGATGGCTCGTGATGAGCATTTTTTTATATGTCTCTGGGCCCTCTGTATGGCCTCCCTGGAGAAGTGTCTGTTCAGGTCCTTTTCCCATTTTTTAATTGTATCTGTCTTCCTGTTGTTGAGTCGTATGACTTCTTTATAGCTTTCAGAGATTAAACTCTTGTCTGATATATCATTGGCAAATGTGTTCTCCCATACAGTGGATTCCCTTTTCATTTTGATGATGCTTTCTTTAGCTGTGCAGAAGCTTTTTAGTTTGCTGTACTACCACCTGTTTATTTTTCATTTCTCTTTCCCCAAGAGATATATCAACAAAAATATTGCTCCTCAAGATATCTGAAACTTACTGCCTGTTTTTTCCTCTACAGTTTTACAGTATCATGAATTATATTTAAGTCTGTTATCCATTTTGAGTTTATTCTGGTGTATGGTATAAGTTGGTGGTTTAGTTTCATTTTTTTTTTGCAAGTACTAGTCCACTTCTCCCAGCACCATTCTCTATTTTATTCTCTTGCCTCCTTTGTCAAATATTAATTGACTGTAAAGGTGTGAGTTTTATTTCTGAGCTCTCCATTTTGCTCCATTGATCTATGTGTCTGTTCTTTTGCTAGTACTGTTTTGATTTTAATAGTACAGCTTGGTATCAGGTGTTGTGATCCATACAACTTTGTTCTTCTTTCTTAGGCTATTTGGGGTCTGTCTTGGTTCCTTAAATTTTTGGAATATTTGTTCTAGATCTGTGAAATATGCCATTGGTATTTTATTTTTTAAACAGATTTCATTTACTTTTAGAGAGGGGGGGAGGGAGGGAGAAAGAGAGGGAGAAAAACATCAATGTATGGTTGTCTTTCATGTGCTCCCTACTGGGGACCTGGCCCACAACCCAGGTATGTGCCCTGACTGGGAGTCATACCAGCTTCCTTTTGGTTCACAGGCTGGCACTCAGTCCCCTGAGCCACACCAGCCAGATCTCATTGGTATTTTAATAGGAATTTCTTTTAATCTATTGATTGCTTTGGGTAGTATGGACATTTTAATGATGTTAATTCTTCCAATCCATGAACATGATATGGGCTTTCACTTATTTGTGTCTTCCTCTCTTTCTTTCTTTAGTATCCTATAGTTTTCCAAAGATAGCTCTTTACCTCCTTCGTTAAATTTATTCCTAAGTACCTAACTTTTTTTTCTGTTGCAGTAGTAAAATAGGTTGTTTTCTTAGTTTCTCTTTCTGATTGTTAATTATTGGTGTATAAAAAGGCCAGTGATTTCTGAGTATTGATTTTGTATCCTACTACTTTGCCTAATTCATTATTACATGTAGTAGTTCTTTGGTGGAGCCTGTAGGGTTTTTTGTGTACACTATCATGTCCGTGAATGACAGTTTTACTTCCTCTTTTCCACTTTGGCTGCCTTTTGTTTCTTCCTCTTCTTTGATCACTGTGGTGAGGCTTTCCAGTACTTTGTTGAATAAGAGTGTTGAAAGTGGACATCCTTGTCTTGTTCCTGATCTTAAGGGAGAAGCTTTTAGTTTTTGCCCATTGAGTATGAAGTTGGCTGTAGGTTTTTTGTATATGGCCTTCGATGCAGACTCCGACTAGCGGGGTCTATGTTGTTGTGGATGCGAAGAACAAATTCACAGGGGCTGCAGAAGTCCTGTGGAGAAAAAGGGATAGCATGGACACTGTGAGTTAGAGAGTTCCCTGACCCTTGCCTAGACAAGCTTTTATTGCTTTCTGGGACCATTGCATCAAAGAAGTTTCTCATTCATCATGCTCAGGTTTGCTTTAGGTGATTACTTTTTACAAAGATAACAAAGAAAAGGATGTTTCTGATTATTTCTTATGGATAACAAAGAAAAGGATGTTGGAAATGCAAGGGAAAAACTGGTTGAACTGGTTACACTCTGTCCTTGGGAGGTTTAGCACAGACTTTAGGAAGTTACTTCAAAGATATGCATTAAACATTTGCTTTCTTAATTCAGGGTGAGGGAGTTTTAGCAAAAGCAAGCATCAAAGCAGCCTAGGTACAATGCAGGCCTGGTACCCCATGGGAAAGCTGACCTGTGGGCCTGGCTCCTGTGTGCCACCTTGCGCCTGTTTTCTGAACCAAGGCTGAGCTACATTCGCCACTACCTTGCGGACCGGTTCCCTGTAGGCCTTTATTATTTACATACAACCCATATATTCCCATTTTACTGAGAGTTTTTATCATAAGTGGCTGCTGAATTTTATCAAATGCTTTTTCTGCATCTATTGCTGTGATCATGTGATTTTTACCTTTTTTTTTATGTTATGTATCACATTTATTGATTTGCAAATATCATACCAACATTTTATCCCTGGGATAAATCCCACTTGATCATGGAGAATGATCTTTTTAAAGTATTGCTAGATTTCATTTGCTAGTATTTTGTTGAGAATTTTAGTACCTATGCTTATCAAGGATATTGGCCTACAGTTTTCTCTATTTGTTGTGTCTTTACCTGGTTTTAGAATTAGGAATACTGGCCTTGTAAAAGGGCTTGGAAGTCTTCCCTGTTCGGGAATTTTTTTGGAATAGTTTTTAAAGGACAGGTGTTAGTTCTTTGAATGATTGGTAAAATTCACTTTTGAAACCATCTGGTATAGGACTTTCTGTTTGCTGGGAATCTTTTTTTATTACTGTTTCAGTTTCATTAGTTGTTATCAGTCTGTTCAGGTTTTCTGCTTCTCCCTGATTCAGTTTTGGAAGATTGTGTGTTTCTAGAAATTTATCCATTTTGCCCAGGATCTCCAATTTCTTGGTATTTAGTTGTTGATAGTATAGTCTTACAGTCTTTGTATTTCTGTGGTATCAGTTTCTTGTCTTCTTTCTTTACTGATTTTACTGTTTTTTAAATTATATTTTATTGATTATGCTATTACAGTTGCCGTGTTCCTTCCCCCTTTGACCCTCTCCACCCAGGGCCCTCAAAGAGGAGAGCTGCAGACATCTGGCTCACTACTGTGTTATCTTTTTTAAAATAATATTTTATTGATTGTTATTATATTTGTCCTCATTTTCCCTTTGCCTGCCTCCTCTATCCAGTGCCCCATACTCCCTCAGGCAATCCCCCTGCATTGTTCATATATATGGGTCTTTCTTTATCTTTAACCTTTAGCCTTTTAATAATGATGTGTCTTGGAGTGTAAGTGTAACTCTGTATTAATCATAATTGGGACTCCTTGTGCTTCATGGACTTCTATGTCTGTTTCCTTCGCCAAGTTAGGGATGTTTTCTTTTCACTAGTTTTTTAGGTAGATTTCCAATTTCTTGCTTTTTTTCCTCCTTCTGGCACTCCTATGAGGAGAATGCTAGACTTCTTGAAGTTGTCCTAGAGGCTGTTTACACTATCCTCATTTTTTTGGATTCTTTTTTTCTTTTTGTTCTACGTGGGTGCTTTTTGCTTCCTTGTGTTCCAAATCACTGATTTGATTCTTGGCTTCATTTACTCTACTGTTGTTTCTCTGTAAATTGTTCTTTATTTCACCTAGTGTATCCTTCATTTCTGACTTGGTCTTTCTATGTTGCTAAGGTCCTTACTAAGTTCCAGAGCATCCAGAGTGTTTTGAACTCTGCATCTGATAGATTTCTTATCTCCATTTTACTTAGCTCTTTTTCTAGAGTTTTGATCTGTTCTTTCACTTGGGCCATGTTTCTCTGTCTCTCTATTTTGGCAGCCTCCTTGTTTCTATGTATTAGGTAGAACTGCTTTGAGTGGCCTTGGTAGAGTAGCCTAATGTAGTAGGTATCCTGTAAGGTCCAGTAGCACAGCCTCCGCTATTACCCAAGTTGGGTACTGGAGGTGCACCCTTTGGTTGGTCTGAGTACACACACCTTCCTCTTGTAGTTGAGCTTTGGTTGGTGTTTGCATCATTGGGAGGGATTTACCCAGGACGGTCAGTTGCAAGGATTGGCTGTGACCACTGACCACCACCCTCTTCCCTCTATAGAAGATCAGGTATGCGGAGGCTGGGTGATGGTGCTCCTCTTTGTTCTGTAGTTGTCCATTGGGTGGGTTGGCTTCTGGGCACAGATGGCAAACACAAGGCTCATGGACTGAATCCGGCCCTCCCTCTTGTTTTATCCATCCCAGCACCTTGTTTGTAGCTGGTGGGAGCACCGAGATTCTTGCCCCTAGTTAAGGAGTGGTTACATTTATATAGTCCTAAAATTACATTTGGCCCTTTGAAGACCACTGTGAGGCTGGTGTAACCCCCAGTGAAAATGAGTTTGACACCCCTGCCTTAGGATTTACTGGATGGTGTAGGCCAAGTTCAGCTCCCACCTGTCTTTTCCCCAGTGCACTCTGCCTGAGCTGTAAAGCAATGTGGGATGGCTGCTACTTGTGTTGGGATATGAGATTCCCAGGTAAAGCCAAACTGTGACTCTAATATGGCTGCTGCTAGGGCTCTTAAAACCACATGTTACTTGTTTGATAGGATTTAGGAGCCAAGACCAGCCAATCTTATGGAAAAGCAGCTTGGGTGGGCCCATAAGTTGGATGGGGTAGAGTTTCTGTGGATTTCCTACATGGGTCACACAGTATTAGCCAGGTTGTTGGAGTCTCAGATATGGCACCAGCCTACCTGCTCTGTGGAGGGAAAGGCTCTGCAAAGGGACAATGGCCTCTGCTCACCCCGATGGCAAAAATTTCAGTCTCTCCCTGTATACCACTGGTGACTTTCAAGCTGCCACCCCAGTCCTGGAGCTCAGAGGTAGCTAGTCTGAGTAGGTGAGTCCCCATGTGTGTTCCCCAAGAGGAACTACTTAGGGCTCCAGCAGCCTCCTCCACCAACTCAATCCCTGCTGGTTTTCACAGCCAGAAGTTGTGGGGACTTACCTTCGTAGCACTGGAATCCTGGTCTGGGGACACTGGTATGGTTCTGGGACTCCTCACTCTCAAGATATCCCTCCTGAATTTTTTTCCACATGGGTGTGGGTCCAGCATGTTCCATGTCTGTGCCCCTCCTGCCAGTCTAGATGGATGTGGTTTCTTCAGTTCTGTGGTTGTCACACTTGCATTCAGCCCAATTTCTGACATTGCCGAGTGATAGTTCTATATTTTAGTTGCAATTTTGATGTGATTGTGTAAGGAAGCGAACCATGTCTGCCTATGTCCCCATCTTGATGGGTAGCTTCCCTGATTTTATTTATTTGTGTCCTTCCTCTCTGTTTCTTGATGAGTCTTGTTAAAACTTTGTCAATTTTGTTTATCTTTTCAAAGAACCAGCACCTGGATTTATTGATCTTTTGAGTTTTTTTTTAAGTCTCTAGTCATTTCTACCCCTCTGATCTTTATTATTTCTGTCCCTCTACTCTGGGCTTTGTTCTTTTTTTCCTAGTTCTTTTAGGTGTACAGTTAGATTGCTTATTTCTTGAGTTTTTTAATTGAGGTTAATTTCTTGTGATCCTGATATGAGAAAATGCTTGATATTTTCAATTTTCTTGAGTTTTTTGAGGCTTATTTTCTGTCCTACCATGTGACCATGTGGTCTGTCTTTGAGAATGATCAATGTGCACTTGAGAAAAATGTGTATTCTGCTGCTTTAGAATAAAATGTTCTGTAAATATCAGTTAAATCCATTTGATCTAGTGTGTCATTTATGGTCACTGTTTTCTTGCTGATTTTTTTGTCCAGAAGACCTGTCCATTGGTTATGGTGGGTTGTTAAAATCCCCTACAATGACTGTATTGCTGTCGATCTCTTCCTTAAAGTCCTCTACGATTTTCTTTATATTTTTAGGTGCTTGTATATTGGGTGCATATATGTTTACAAGGGTTATATCCTCTTGTTGAATTGATCCTTTTAGTGTTATGTAGGGGACCTTCTTTGTCTTTTGTTATGGTCTTTGTTTTGAAGTCTGTTTTGCCAGGTATAAGTATTACTGCCCCAGCTTTTTTTCCTCTCCATTTGCATGAAGTATTTTTTTCACCCTTTCACTTTCAGTCTGTAAATTTTTTGTTCCGAGGTTGGTCTCTTGTAAAAAGCATATATGGCTCATATTTTTTTATTCATCGTGCTACCCTATATGTTTTGACTGGAGCATTTAGTCCATTCACATGTAAAGTTATTATGGATCGGTACTTATTCATTGCCATTTTATTCCTTTATACCTATGTCCTCTCTATAAATACAGTGGTCCTTGGTACTCATAGTTACTTCACTCCAAAACTTGTGATGAATGCCAAAACCAGCAAGTACTGAACAATGAAGATTTTCTCTTGTGGGGTGGTGTCTTCTTGACTCATACAAGTTCTAGCAAGTCCTGAGGAAATGCGAGTGCTGAAACATTTTATTCTCGTCAAAATGCAGTTAGTACATGGTTCAATGAGTTGTGAAGCTGACGAGTACCAAAGATGACTCTGTTTCTTCTTTTTAAAAAAAAAAGGTTTTGTTTACTTACTTTTAGAGAGAGGGGAAGGGAGGCAGAAGAAGGAGGAGAGAAATATCAGTCTGTGAGAGAGACATTGATCATTTGTCTCTCACATGCCCTCATCTGGGGACCTGGTCCACAATCCAGGCACATGCCCTGACTGGGAATCAAACCTGTGACCTTTTGGTTCGCCAGCTGGCACTGAGTTCACTGAGCCACAGCAGCCAGGGGTGTATTTCTTCTTAAAGAAGTTCCTTTAATATCTCTTGCAGTGCTGTTTTGGTGTTAATGAACTCCTTTAGCTTTATTTTTGTCTGGGAAGCTATTTATTTCACCTTCAATTTTAAATGATAGACTTGCTAGATAGTGTAATCTTGGTTGCAGATCCTTGCTTTTAATAACTTTGAATACTTTGTACCAATCCTTTCTGGCCTGAAGTGTTTCTGTTGAGGAATCAGCTGACAGTCATATCAGAACTCCCATGTAGGTAACTGACTTTATCTCTTGCTGCCTCAACGATTCTTTGTCTTTAAACTTTGCCATTTTAACTATGATGTGTTTTGGTGTGGGCCTCTTTGAGTTTATCTTGATTGGAACTCTCTGCACTTCCTGAACTTGTGTTACTTTTTCTTTCACCAGGTTAGGGAAGTTTTCTGTCCTTATTTCTTCAAACAGGTTTTCTATCCCTTCCTCCCTTTCCTCTCCTTCTGGTATCCCTGTCATGCAGATATTGTTACATTTCATGTTGTCCCAAACTTCCCTTAAACTTCCCTTGTTCTTTTTAAGTCTTTTTCTTTTCATTGCTCTGATTGGGTGGGGATTTTTTGTTTGTTTTCTCAATTGCTGATTTGATCCTCTGCCTCATCTAGCTTGCTTTTAATTCCTTTTGGTATATTCTTCATTTCAGATATGTTATTTTTCATTTCTAATTCTTATTCATAGTTTCTATGTTCTTTTTCATGCTGCTGTAGTTGCCACTGAATTCCTTGTAGTTGTCATTAAGTTCCTTGAACATCCTTATAACCATTATTTTGAACTCCGTATCTGATAAATTGCTTGCTTCAATTTCATTTAGATCTTTTTCTGGGGATTCCTCCTTTTCTTTTGTTTAAGGGTTATTTCTTTGTCTCCCCATTTTATCCATGGGTAAAAATTTTTTTAAAGATCTGTATTTCATGAGCATTTTATGAATGCAATTAATTTGTATCTACTAGGGTATTCCTATTTGAGAGGACTTCTTTTATTTTTAAGGGCTATTTTGGTTTAGCCTTCTTCCACCTTTACAGTTCTCTGTGAGATTCTAAATAATCTATTTCTCTATTAAATGTTTTCATGGGGATTCTGTTAGCAAGTACCCTTATCTCTCTAATCTTATCAAGGTGGAAATGCTTCATTTGTTCGGCCTTTATTTTTCCCCTTCTTGGGTCTTCAATTCAACATTTTTATAGCTGTTTATTGGTTACTAGATAACTTATATTTCTTTTGTCCTTTTCAACATTACCTGTGTTCAAACTTAGGTTTTCTTCTTATATTGTTATGTTAGTTCATTACTAAAAGTTGTTCATTCATTTGTTCAGGGGATGTTTTTAATGCTATGGCGTGTGCTAGAATGGGACTAGACTCCTATTCATTTAGGCAACAGATATGTAAAAAAATAATTCCTACAGAAATTGCTTGTACATAACTAGAGTACTAGTGGAGCTATGTATAAGGAGAGAAAAAGTATGCACTTTGTCTGAAGGAACTGGGAAAGTCTTCAAAAGGTGGAAATAATATTTGAGCTGGACCTTAAAGAATATGAGTAAGTGTGAATAAGACGAACATGAAAGTAAAATTCATTTTTCTCACCTTTAAGTATCCCGTTTTTCACTTCTCTTTCTCACCTGTCATACTCTGTCATATCCATCTAAAATCTATTAAGTAGTTCCAGTTAGAGCTAAGGAAAAAGCTCAGTTGTGGATTTCATAATCTAGTTTAGAGGTGAATAGATTTTAACTGGTGCAATGGGAACCCCTGTTTTCAGGTAGTAGAGGTAATTTTGACTACTTGTTGGTGATGAATTGACTGGGGAGTTGTAAGAGTGAAAAGCCTTGAATGATTTCCAAGCTTTTTTGTTTGAGCATCTGGATGAATGATGAGACCATTACTAAGGTATAAAATATTAGTGAAAATGGGCAGGGTTAGACTGATAGAAACACGATGATCTTTTTCCATTATCTTTGACCCCTCTGTAGCAGTTAATTAATTCAGCAAATCTATATTTTTGTTTACTTTGCACAGGCCCTCTTTTATTTAGACTTGAGATATTCCAGTGAGCAGAATTTCAGCCTTCATGGTGCTTTCATTTTAGTAAGAGGAAACAGCAACAAACAAATATAGTAAGTAAATTCTATCACCAGCCTTACGCTCCCTGGGAAAAAAGTGGGAAGTGGGATCAGGAGTACTAGGGTGGGCTTGTAATTTTTAATAATGAGGAAGATAGGATTTGAATAAAATCTTGAGCTCCTTTAAAAGAGTTAGCCATGTGGAGTTAGTAATAGAAGTTTCTAAGGCAGAGGGAGCACATTTACCCTAAGGTGGAAGCAAGCCTGGCATATTGTAGGAGTAGCAAGGAGGTCAATGTGGGTGGGATAGTTGGCCAAGGGGGAAGACTATGGCAGGCTATTCGGCTGGAGAGGTAGGGGCTTGGAGGTGGCAGATTGTGAGGGGATTTGCAATCATTATAAGGATTTTGGATTTTACTCTGAGTGAAATTGGGAGCCACTGGAGGGTTTTGAACAAAATAATGATTTAATCTGATTTACTTTTTAAAGGCTGGCTTGTACTGTCAGGTTGACCAGAGATTGGGGACAAAGGTGGAAGCTGGAGACTATTGCAGTAATCTAGGAGAGAGAAGACAGAAACTTGGACCACAGTAGTAGCAATGATAAAAGTGTAGTCTCTTATTTGATGTCCAGTCCCATCTTTAGTTGATTTAACAGTCCATTTGGATTTTTTATCACCTGAAATCCAGAAGATAAGAAATCAGATTCATTTCTTTATTTCTTTATTCTTCATCTGTCCTGTGCTACCTTCTGTAAGTCTGTTCTCTTGGCTATAATAATTCTTAATCTCCTCTTATGATCCCATTTTGATATTTCTGTAGTAGAAATTACACATACACATTTTTTTATTCCACTTAATCCAAAGCAGTCCTCTGAAAACTTCAGCATTATCTTCACCCTTTTCTGTTCCAATCTGCTTGAATCCCTTATCTTTTACAGTAGCTTCCTGATACTTGCCTTTGCTTTTCCCCTTGATTTTCTTCAGTGAGAGATTTGTTTACCTTTTACAGTCATAACTATCCTTCCCTTTACTGATCTAGCCTATGTTGATTCTTTCATCTCGACTAGTAAAACACTAAGGTTTGTATGACTCATTTTGTCCCTTAATTAAACCTTGTGGGCAGGGGACCATGTCTCATGCTTATCTTCACAGTGTCCAGTACAGGATTGAGCCTATAGTGGATGTGCTGAAATATTTTATTTTCTCTTAACAATTACTCATGCACTAAAGGTATTTCTTTAAAAGTATGTATATTTTATTGATTAAGCTATTACAGTTGTCCCAGTTTCTTTGTATCCCTTTTATCCCACTCCTCCCTGCACCGCCACCCTCACCCTCCAGCACTCCCCCCCGCACCACAGTTCATGTCAGTGAGTTGTGCATAGAAGTTCTCTGGCTTCTCCATATCCTTAACCTCCCCCTGTCTATGTTGTACCTACCTGTTATGCTTCTTATTCCCTGTACCTTTCCCCTGATTCTTGCCCCTTCTTGCTGATAATCCTCCTCATGATCTCCATTTCTTTGATTCTGTTCCTGTTCTAGTTGTTTGCTTAGTTTTTGTTTTTTAGGTTCAGTTGTTGATAGTTGTGGGTTTGTTGTCATTTTACTGTTCATAGATTTTGATTTTCTGTTTCTTAGATATCTAAGTTCCTTTAACATTTTATATAATAAGGACTTGGTGATGATGAACTATTTGAACTTGACCTTATCTGGGAAGCACTACCCTTCCATTATAAATGATAGCTCTGATGGATAGAGTAATCTTGGATGTAGATCCTTGCCTTTCATGACCTAGAATACTTCTTTCCAGCCCCTTCTTTCCTGTAAGGTTTCTTTTGAGAAATCAGCTGATAGCTTTATAGAATTCCTTTATAGATAACTCTCTCCTTTCCTCTTGCTGCTTTTAAGATTGTCTTTGATCTTATGTAACTTAATTGCGATGTGCCTTGGTGTGCTTCTCCTTGGGTTCAATTTCTTTGGGACTGTCTAGGCTTCCTGGACTTCCTGGAAGTCTATTTCTTTTGCCAGATTGGGGAATTTCTCCTTCATTATTTGTTCAAATAAGTTTTCAATATCATGCTCTTCCTTTTCCCCTTCTGGCACTCCCATGATTTGGATGTTGAAACATTTAAAGTTGTCCCAGAGGCTTGTAAGCCTCTCTCTTTTTTTTTTTTTTTGCATTCTTGTTTTGTCATTCTGTTCCATTTGAATGCTTATTTTTTCCTTTTGTTCCAAATTGTTTATTTGAGTCCTGGTTTCCTTCTCTTTGGTGTTGGTTCCCTGTATATTTTGCTTTATTTCACTTTGGGTAGCCTTCATTTGTTCCTTCATCTTGCAACTGAGCTCCACCAATTCTGTGAACATCCTGATTACCAGTGTTTTGAACTCTGCATCAGATAGGTCATCTGTGGCCTCCTCATTTAGTTCTTTTTCTGGAGTTTTGATCTGTTCTTTCACTTGGGCCATATTTTTGTCTCCGTGCACCTGTTACATGGAAGGGTCAGAGCCTTAGGTACTCATGAGGGCTGGGCAACCCTCTTTGCTGCATTGTGGTACTGTCACTGAGGAAGGGCCCAGAGAAGGAAAAATGCCGCTTGCTCTGTTCTCTTATTTTCCATCACTTCCCTCACTTCCCACAAGCGTTTTATGCCCTTTAGGTGCTAATTTGCAGGCTAGTGGTTTTGTTCTCATTTTAGGACTCTGTGGGTCTCTCCAACCTACTCTTCTGTGAGGCTGGGAGTTTCTTCCTCCACTGCCTCAACCCCCACAGATCTTTTCCTCAACATGTAGTTTTGAGTCTTTAGTTTCCTGTGCTGAAACCCAGGGTTTTGCAGTCCATCTCGCTCCCCTGCTTTCCCCTAGGCTTGTCTGCGCACGAATGTAGGATTGCCTGTGCAGTCCACCAGCCACTGCCTTGCCCACCCAGTCCTCCAGCCGCTGCCTTGTTGTGTCCTCTCCACCCCACTACCCATATCCGTCCCTCCTACCTTCTGGTTGAATGTTTCTTCAACTTCTTGGTTGTTGGACTTCTATGCAAATGTTTTTCTGGCAGTTCTGGTTGTTTTTTGTTTTTAAAGTGGTTGTTTTCCTTCTATTGGTTGTGCAGGGATGTGAAGCGTTCTGCCTACACCTCCACCTTGGCTTCCTCTTCCTACAGGTACTTCTTAGAAGTGGTTTTTTAAGTAGGGTGACTGTTAGTGACAAAGATATGGGTTTTTATCCAAAGTTGATAGTCTTTTTCTTATGACATTTGAAGTTCAAAATTAAAATATTAAATTCCTTTGTTCCCCACTTTATTTCTTGCTCATTATATATAGATTTTTGGCAAGATGATCCTTTTACTTTCTCTTTGCTAATCAGATTAGTTCAGCACTCTGTGCTGTGACACCTGGCTAGCCGCTGTATACATTATAATAAGCTATGTTCTGAAGATTACATAGTAGCGAGATAACTGGATGTGAGAATTTATTTGATAGTGGCCTGCCTTACTTTCAAGCTTGAATTTGGTAACATATACCAATATACAGAGGTCTTACAATGTATTTGTTTGTATTTGAAGAAAAGAATATATATGGGAATGTTATTTAAAGATGCTGAATTACCAGTCATTTTGAAAACTGAACTGATACTGTAGAATTTATCATCTGCCTTGTATGGTATTGTTCTGCGAGTATGGTAAGTGAAGCCAAGTAAAAGTAATATTTTCATTTTCACTTGAATTTTTGAGTGCTTATGAGAAACATTAGCTTGGTGCATATCTCATTTGTTGAGACTAGGATATTAGATATATAATTTTCAGAGGTTTGAGTTAACCTTTATGTATTTGTGTGCATGCTCATTGGCATTCAAACTACAGTCGCTTTCTTCTTTGTTGAATTTTCTTATGTTGCTTTTAAACATGAATTATAGTCTGTTGCCTAAATTATCCCATATGCATATTACTAGTTGCTATGCAGTAGGTTTGAGATTTTATTTAGCCTTATTTATCATAATTGTAATTATTTTTAAAAGATTTTATTTATGTATTTTTAGACAGGGGAAAGGAGGGAGGAAGGGAAACATCATTGTGTGGCTGCCTCTTGCTTGCCCCCTGCTGGGGACCTGGCTGGCAACCCAAGGCATGTGCCCTGACTGGGAATTGAAAGGGTGACCCTTTGTTTGGTTCACAGGCCAGCACTCAATCCACTGAGCCACACCAGCCAGGGCATAATTGTAATTATTTTTATATTACTATAGTACAGTGGTTCTCAAATGTTTTGGTCTAGGGCTCCTTTACACATTATTTGTTGATATAAATAACTTTTATTTTTTAAAAAAAGCTATTTCCCCCCCAAAATTAGTGTGAAGAGTGGCATTTTGAAAATCTTATGACCAGCTTAACAGACAGGCTGGATTCTCATATGTGCTTCTGGAATCAGTGTATTAGCAGTGTTATTTTGGTTGAAATTTTGAAGAAAATCTGACCTCTTGCATATACATAGTTAGAAAAGAAAGGAGCACTTAGTAGCATTTTCAGATAATTGTGGATATTCATCTTTTCATACTATACCAAACTCTACAACTGTTAGTTTCTTACAGGTGAGTTGAAATGCAGAGTCTGAAACCCTATCAGTGAACTTTTTAAACCCTATCAATGAACTGTTACATTGAAATCCACTGGTTTTATCTTGTACTTTGAATGAATCTTTCACATACGTTTTTTTAAATAATATTACATGTCCATTATTTGGTGAATATTGAGTCACTGAATTATGCAGTTCTGCCATTTGTTGGCATGTTTCATTATATAGTATCAAAATTTTGTATTCGTTAACACCATTGAATTAACTGGTGTTAAGTATTGGAGAGCTATCAAGCTTGTGGTGGGTAAAAGTTTTTCAGAATTTCTGATTTTGACTTCAGTGTTTGAATTTTATTAATGGCAAGAAATACTGAATACTGTCCATTGTTTTCTTTGAAAAGATGGGCTTACTCCATTTATTATTGAGAAAATAATAAATACCCAAGTCTGAATAACCATAGTTTGTCTCTCAATCATTTTTTTAATAAAAATAATCTTCCTGAAAAAAGAAGCTACTTCAGTTCCTGACTCAAACAATCACACAAATGCTTTTTTCTTTCTTTCTTTTTTTTTTTTGACACAAGCACTCTGTGTTTGTATCCAGCAGAAGTGTTTTATATGCAGAATGTTAAAGAACGTGTATCAAGGGTCAGAATTGAATTAAAACAATTTTTATTGTTCATCGAGAACATGTTTCAGTGAAATTGGCTTTTTTTTTAAAAATCCTCACTCAAGGATATACTCATTGAATTTAGAGAGAGAAAGTTAGGGGGTGAAGAGGAGAGACAGAGAGAGAAATGGAGAAATATTGATGTGAGAGAGAAACACGGATCAGTTGCCTTCTGTACACATCCCAGCCAGGCATTGAACCTGCAGTCTAGGTGTTTGCCCTGACTGGGGGATCGAGGTTACAACCTTCTGGTGTACAGGATGCTCTCCAACCAACTTGATCCACCTGGACAGGACTGACCCTGTTTTTAAAGCCTCAAGTGGGAGGTAGTAAAGAATACAGTAGTACAGTTTGATACCACTGCCTCAATTTGTGGAGGCCCCAGAAGTTTTACCACCATTGGTTTTTCACCATCAGTTTGCAAGTAGCAGTGAAAAGGGCAATTGAGTATTTTAATGAAAATAGTTTTGACTTCGTGGACACTCAGATGATCTTGAAGACTCCTCCATAGACTTTACTCTGAGGAATGCTGATTTACTGTGCTGTAATGAGAAAAGTTGCAGGTTCCATCTTGAGGTATCTTCTGTGTTGAAATTTTTTTTATTGGCTATAGACTCTTTCCTCCAGTGCTTCTTAGGGCAGCACCATTGATAGCAATGTTCTTGTTGGTGGATATATTAAGAGTTGAGTATATACATTTTTTACTGGATTTGAGCCTCTGTTAAACTATTTCCTTTAAGTATTTATTTATTAGTCTTGTTGATGTGTGACCTGCCTTCACGTATATTATTTAATCTCCCCACAATCGCAAGAGGGTATCACTTTTAAATTAAATCTTTATTATGTAGATGAGAGAACAAAAGCTCTAAGAGATTGTGTGACTAGCCCTACTGTATTTCCTTATTATTTAGAAATAAAATTTTAAAACAAGCTCTTTTTAAAATAGATAACTGGAATACTGCTGTGCCTGTATGAGTGAATGCCTGCTCACTGAGCTCTGATGAAATCTTCAGCAACTCCAGGTTGTCTCTTGCCTGCCTGCACTTCCATGGCAGCTGCCTCACAGTCCCATGCGGGCTTTCCAACTTGTAAAGGCCTATTTTTTGCTTACTCTGAGTAACAGCCATGCTACCGAACTTTTGGATTCATACCAGTTTGTGACAATCTTATGCTTGCTAGGAAAAACAAACTGAAACAAAAATGTATGACTTGAGTGTTTTGTATATTTCTTGAATTGCCACCAAGGTTTGTGGCTGACTTCACAGGTTCATCTTTTAGTGTTACTGCCAACTGCCTAAACCATGTCTACTCTTTGAAAAATTAAGCCTCATAGTAGAAAATGTTTCCTGTTCAGTGGCTGGAAGGAGTAAAAGGCATGTTTTATATGTTTTCATATTCAGATATGCATGCATCACTATATGGTTCGTGTGTATACTGTAGCTTTAGAAATTGGGGGATAAAGGTGAGGAGGAGGAAAAAAAACTGGAGTGTAAGGAGAGTGGTAAGGTTTGGAATCACAAGGTAAATTCATTAAAACTTATGATATACTATACTCTTCACTTGTTTTTATAATGAAATACTTCAAAACTTTGGAAGTATAGAGAATAGCATAACCTTTGGCCAATAGCTGTATTTTATAATTATTGACATTTGCCATATATTTTTTAAGGAAATAAAACACTTTAGATAGTTGACATTCCATTTTCCTTTTCTGGTTCCACCCACACCTCCCTATCCAAAGGTAATCATTATTCTGCAGTTAGTTTTATTATTGTGACTCATTGTGATGGGTCTGCAATTGCCTACAACAAAACCTTTACAATTTAATTGGAGAAAACCAACAGCATTTTTAGAGATGGTTTAAGCATTGGCATTGAAATTTCTAGCAGTTACAAAAGTTCAGTGCTTAGATTGAATAGAGATTCTTTTTAGTACAAACCTTTTTTGTTTGTTTCTGATGTTTCTTTAGTACACAGTTTTTTAAAAATTTCCTGAATTTTATCATTGCTTATGTGATCAAAAGTTATTATTGAGAAACTTTAAAATTCAGTCCTATATTGTCTGGTGAGAAAACTGATTCATCAATGAAGAGCGTAAAAAGATGTTTGATTTCTGTTTTACCCTTGGCACCATGCATTTTTTATTTTGATAATGTAGTCTCTTCTATACCTGTATTGTGAAAATCACACTGACAGTGTGTGAATTAGATAATATTTATAGCATTATTTCTCAGAAGAATTGCTATGTAATTTATGCAAGGAATAGTGGCACGTTTGTTTTTCTGTAGTTTTAGTCCTTTAGTTAATAATATGACCTAAACTTCCAATTTCAGTACTCGTGAATTTCACTTAAATATTATTGCTGAATATTTACTGAAGTTAGGGTTGTGATTTCTATTAACTTTAATTTTGACCTCTGTTCTATATATCCTTCTTTATTATTTTTTTAGACAATGTTAGAAAGCATCCTTTAAGTTTTTACCTTTATTTTATGTTGTATATTTGCCTATTCCTAAAATTCTGTGATGCTCAGCTGTTTTTCTTTTATTTTAATTTTTACCAAACTTGTTCATTTTTGTTTTATAAAGCAATTGAGAACAACTTAGGGTGTTTTTATTATACCTGAAGGAAATAACAGGCTGTACAAACATGTTTCTTTTCTTTCCCCTTTGGTTTTCTATACCTTTTAGGTTATAAAGCTGGTTATTTGTTTTGATTCATGTATACTTAAGATCTTTGGAAGAATTCGGCTTCTTTACAAACTATCCTCACCTTAGTAAAATCCATTTTACAGTGAAAATTAATTGGAGAAATTAATACTTAATTGGAGAATTTAATACTTTTCAATATTAAAATGAAGTCATTGGAACAGTTTTAATTTTTAAGAATTTAAATTTTAAAAACTCGTTTTTTTAGCTTTTTCAGTGCTGACAAAATAATCTAATGAAAAGCTACATCACAACAGACTAGGAAAGGCTACCAGAATAATTTTAAAGCCTACACTTGAACTGTAGTCTTGATTACATTGGCTGTAATACAGAGTGCGTTGTGTCATTTTATATTCTCATAACTTTTGGTTTGGAAGAATTAAACTTTTTACTCAGGTATATAAATTTACAATGTTTACATCTTTCTTACCATGAAGCAGTGATAGTGAACAAATAGGTAACATGTTGACCACTTACTTTCTTCCCTGTGACAATGACCCCTTCATGTGAACTCTTTCCTTTATTTCCTGCAAAAAGGCACCATTGTGATTTAATTTTATTGATGAGAGAAGTGGGCTCTAATTCGACGAGCATCATGCAGTTTGTAAGCGTGTGCCCTAAATCATCATACTACTGGTTTTCAGAGTGTGGATGTACAATTTCATGGGTAATCGGCAGCACTGAAAACAGAAAGAAATAGAATGGAAATTTTTTAACATTATTATTATTATTATTATTATTATTATTATTTTTATTTTTAAATCCTCACCTGAGGGTATGTTTGTTGATTTTTAGATAGAGGGGAGTGGGGTGTGGGGGGAGCAGGGAGAAACATTGATCATTGCCTTCTGCCCAGTGATCTAACCCACATCCTAGGTATGTGCCCTGAATGGGGATTGAACCCACAACCTTTTGGTGTATGGGATGATACTCCAACTCACTGAGTCACTCAGCCAGGGCTTAACTTTTTATTGTTGAGCTTTTCAAACATACCCTGATGTAGAATAATGTAGTAAACCCTATATACCCCAACCCACCTTTAGGGAATTATGGTAGATTTTTTAACATGCCATCAGTGATTAACAGCAAATTGCTTTTATTTAAAAATACAGTTTTACTTTATTCATATATATATTTGTACTCCTCATTGTCCTGCTTAATTTTATCCTAAAGTCCCTACAAGGTTGTTTATCACTGTGATATATAGCTTCATTTATTATAAATTCAGTTTCTTCTTAAATTCCCTATTAGGTTTCTCCTGCAGAAACAAAAATAATCTGATCATTGCCTGCATATTATGAATACATTTTTTAAATTTTTAAAAATTACTTTCTTGTTCAATTACAGTTGTCTGCATTTTCTCCCCATCCCATCAAAACCCACCTCCCTCCCTTGCTTCCACCCTCCCCCTTGGTTTTGTCCATGTGTCCTTTATAGTAGTTCCTGAAAACCCCACTGTCCTCTTTCCCTTCCCCTCTGGCTATTGTTAGATTGTTCTTAATTTCAGTGTCTCTGGTTATATTTTGTTTGCTTTTTTCTTTTGTTGATTATGTTCCAGTTAAAGGTGAGATCATATGGTATTTGTCCCTCACCGCCTGGCTTATTTCACTTAGCATAGTGCTGTCTAGTTCCATCCATGTTGTTACAAAGGGTAGGAGCTCCTTCTTTGTCTCTGCTGCATAGAATTGCATTGTGTAAATGTACCATAGTTTTTTTATCCATTCATTTACTGATGGGCACCTAGGTTGCTTCCAACACTTGGTTATTGTAAATTGTGCTGCTATGAACATTGGGATGCATAGGTTCTTCTGGATTGGTGTTTCTGGGCTTTTAGGATCCCAGCAGTGGAATTGCTGGGTCAAAAGGCAGTTCCATTTTTAGTTTTCTGAGGAAATTCCACACTGTTTTCCACAGTGGCTGCACCAGTCTGCATTCCCACTAGGGTTCCCTTTTCTCTGCATCCTCTCCCACACTTGTTGGTTGATTTGTTTATGATGGCCATTCTGACTGGTGTGAGGTGGTATCTCGTGGTTTTAATTTGCATCTCTCTGATGGCTGATGATGCTGAGCATCTTTTCATATGTCTCTGGGCCCTCTGTATGTCCTCCTTGGAGAAGTGTCTGTTCAAGTCTTTTGCCCATTTTTAAAAAATATTTTATTTATTTATTTTTAGAGAGAGGGAATGGGAAGGAGAAAGAGAGGGAGAGAAACATCAGTGTGTGATTGCCTCTAGTGTGTCCCCTGCTGGGAACTGGCTTGCAACCCAGGCAAGTGCCCTGACTGGGAATCAAACTGCAATCCTTTGGTTCGTGGGCCCATGCTCAATCCACTGACCTATACCAGCCAGGGCTGCCCATTTTTTAATTGGGTTTTTTGTCCTCCTGGAGTGGAGTTGTGTGAGTTCTTTATATATTTTGGAGATCGAACCCTTGTCTGAGGTATCAATGGCAACTATGTTTTCCCGTATAGTTGGTTCGCTTTTCATTTTAATGCTGTTTTCTTTAGCCATGCAGAAGCTTTTTAATTCGATGAGGTCCCATTTGTTTATTCTTTCCTTTATATCCCTTGCTTTAGGGGACATATCCGTGAAGGTGTTGCTGTGTGGAATATCTGAGAATCTCCTGCTGATGTTTTCCTCTAGGACTTTTAAGGTGTCACGACTTACATTTCGTCTTTTATCCATCTTGAATTTATTTTTATGTATGGTGTAAGTTGGTGATTGAATTTCACTTTTTTGCATGAGCTGTCCATATCTCCCAATGCCATTTGTTGAAGAGACCATTTTTACTCCGTTTTATGCGTTTCCCCCTTTGTCAAATATTAACTGACCGTAGAAACTTGGGTTAATTTCTGGGCTCTCTGTTCTGTTTTATTGGTCCATGTGCCTGTTTTTATGCCAGTACCAGACTGTTTTGACTACAGTGGCCTTGTAATACAGTTGGATATCAGGTATTGTGATCCCTCCTGCTTTGTTCTTCTTTCTCAAAATTGCTGCAGTTATTTGGGATTGTTTATGGTTCCACATAAATTTCTGAAATGTTTGTTCTGTATCCGTGAAATATGTCATAGGTACTTTAATAGGGATTGCATTGAACCTATAAATAAATCACTTTGGGAAGTATGGCCGTTTTGATGATGTTAATTCTTCTAATCCATGAGCATGGCACATGTTTCCATTTGTTTGTGTCTTCCTTAATTTCTTTCTTCAGTGTTGTGTAGTTTTCTGAGTACAGGTCTTTTACCTCCTTGGTTAGGTTTATTCCTAGGTATTTGATTTTTCTTGTTGCTGTGTGTATTGGGATTTTTTCCCTGATTTCTGTTTCTGATATTTCATTGTTGGTCTACAAAAATGCCTTTGATTTCGGACTATTGACTTTGTATCCTGCTGTTTTGCCAAATTCATTTATTAGATTGAGTATTTTTTTGGTGGGGTCTATAGGATTTCCTATGTACACTATCATGTCATCTGCAAACAATGACAGTTTTACTTTCTCCTTTCCAATTTGGATTCTTTTTTTTTCTTTTTCTAGTCTGATTGCTCTGGCTAGGACTTCCAGTACTATGTTGAATAGGAGTGGTGAAAGCGAGCATCCTTGTCTTGTTCCTGATCTTTGTGGGGGAACTCTTAAGTTTTTGTCTATTGAGTATGATGTTGGCTGTTGGTCTCTTGTATATGGCCTTTATTATGCTGAGGAATGCTCCCTCTACTTGCACATTACTGAGTGTTTTTCTCATAAATGGGTGCTGTACCTTATCAAATGCTTTTTCCCTATCTGTTGATATGATCATGCAATTTTCGTCTTTCATTTTGTTTACGCGGTATAGTACATTTGTGGATTTGCAAATATTGTACCATCCTTACTTCCCTCGGATGAATCCCACTTGATCATGTTGTATAATTTTTTAAATGTATTGCTGGATATGGTTTGCCAATATTTTGTTGAGGATTTTAGCTTCTATGTCCATCAGTGATAATTGGCCTAGTTTTCTTTCTTTGTTATGTCTTTATTTGGTTTTGGGATTAGGATGATGCTGGCTTCATAAAAAGAGTTTGGGAGTCTTCCATCTTCTTGAATATTTTGAAATAATGTGTGGATGATGATGGGGGTTAGCTTTCCCTTAAATGCTTTGTAAAATTCTTCTGTGAAACCATCTGGTCCAAGGCTTTTGTGTGTTGGAAGCTTTTCGATTACTGTTTCAATTTCATCAGGTGTTATTTATTGATCTATTCAGGCTTTCTGCTTCTTCTTAATTCCATTTTGGAAGATTATATTTTTCTAGAAAATAGTCCATTTCACCTAGGTTTTCAAATTTCTTGGCATATACTTCTTCGGAGTAATTTCTTACAATCCTTTGAATTTCCATGGTGTAAATTGTAATCTCTCCTCTTTCATTTCTGATTGTTTATTTGGGTCCTCTCTCTTTTTTCTTGATGAGCCTGCTTAAAGTCTTGTCGTTTTGTTTATCTTTTTAAAGAACTAGCTCCTGGATTCATTGATCTTTAGAATTGTGCTTTTAGTCTCTATGTCATTTAATTCTGCTCTGATCTTGGTTATTTCCTTCCTTCTACTCGCTTTGGGTTGTCTTTGTTGTTGTTCCTTGAGTTCTTGTAGGCGTAGGGTTAGGTTGTTTGTTTGTAATGTTTCCATCTTTTTTAGCTAGGCCTGTATCACTGTGAACTTCCCTCTCAGGACTGCTGTCTCTGTGTCCCATAAGTTTTGGGTTGTCATGAGTTGATTTTCATTTGTTTCCACGAAGTTTTTGATTTCTTCCCTAATTTCATTCTTGACCCATTCATTGTTTAATAGCATGCTATTCAATCTCCATGATTTTGAGTGTTTGGGGTGTTTTCCCTTGGGGTTGGTTTCCAGTTTCAGTCCCTTGTGGTTGGAGAAAATACTTGGTATGACTTCAATTTTCTTGAATTTGTTGAGGCTTGTTTTGTGTACTGTCATGTGGTCTATCTTTGAAAGTGTTCCATGTACATTTGAAAAGAATGTGCATTTTGCTTCTTTGGGATGAAGGACTGTATATATATCAGTTAAGTCCATTTCATGTAAGGCATTGTTCAGTACCACAATATCTTTATTTTGTTTGGGAGATCTGTCCATTTTTGACTGTGGGGTGTTAAAATCTCCTACTATAATTGTGTTGCTGTCAGTATCTTTCTTGAAGTTTTCCAAGATTTTCTTCATGTATTTGGGTGCTCCTATGTTGAGTATATATATATATATATTTACAACTTTTATGTCTTCTTGATGGGTTTTTCCCTTGAGTACTATGAAGTGACCTTCTGGGTCTGTTTTTATGGCTGTTTTTGAAGTCTATTTTGTCTGATATGAGTATTGCTACTCTGGCTCTTTTTTCCTGTCCATTTGCTTGGAAAATTTGTTTCCAGCCCTTCACTTTCAGTCTGTGTAGGTCTTTTGTTCTGAGGTGGGTCTCCTGTAGGCAGCATATGTATGGGTCATATTTTCTTATCCATTCCACTATTATGTGTCTTTCGATGAGGGCATTTAATCCATTTACATTTAAGGTTATTATCGATAGGTACTTATTCATTGCCATTTTTTTCGTACCTGTGTTCTCTCTTTCACTCTTTTTCTTCCTGTTCTTAAAGCAAACCTTTTAGCATCTCCTGCAGAGCTCGTTTGGAAGAGGTATATTCTTTGAGGCTTTTTTTTTTTTTTTGGTCCAGGAAGCTCCTTACTTGGCCTTCTACTTTAATTGAGAGCCTTGCTGGGTAAAGTAGTCTTGGTTGCAGGCCTTTGGTTTTCATTACTTGGAATATTTCTTGCCGTTCCCTTATGGATTGGAGTGTTTCCATTGAGAAGTCAGCAGCTAACCTTATTGGGGCTCCCTTGGATGTTACTTCCTTCTTCTCCCTTGCTGCCTTTAAGATTCTCTCTTTATCTTGGAATTTTGCCATTTCAGTTACGATGTGTCTCGAAGTGGGCCTCTTTGGTTTCCTTTTGATTGAGACTCCCTGTGTTTCCTGGATTTCTGTAACTGTTTCCCTCGTCGACTTAGGGAAATTTTCCATCATTACTTTTTTAAACAGGTTTTCTCTCCCTTGTTTCTCTTCT
>PVKM010010737.1:0-34428 GCA_004027735.1 Carollia perspicillata | reverse complement strand
TTTCTGCTTGGTTGTTTGTTTCTTCCTTCTGGTCCACTCCATTGATTTGAGTCCCAGTTTTCTTCCCATCACTACTGGTTCCCTGTGCATTTTCCATCATTTCACTTATGAACGCCTTCATTTTTTCATCTAATTTGCGATCAAAATCAACCAATTCTGTGAGCATCCTGATTAGCAGTGCTTTGAACTGTGCATCTGATAGGTCGGCTATCTCTTGCTTGCTTAAAAGTATTGGCTCTGGGACTCTGAGCTTTTCTTCTGAGTCATTTTTGGTCAGGTGGCGCCTGTTGCATATGAGGGGCAGAGCCGTAGGTGTTCACCAGGGCGACGCAGCCTAGTCGCCAAGTTGTGACGCTGTCTGTGGAGGCGGGGTCAGAGAGGGAACAATGACGCCTGTTCCACACTCTCTCTCAAATTTGCGTCCCTCTGCTGCCTCCCACAAGCAAACTGGGCCCCCTGGCACTGGTTCCCAGGTGGGCGGGCCTATGCACACTCCAGGACCTTGCGTCTCTCCGGCAACCTCTCTTGTGAGTCTGGGAGCCTCTCCCGGCACCTTTTCAATCAGTGTTTTTAGGCTTTATTTCCCGTCGCTGGGGCCCTGCGCTGTGCAGTCCATCTCACTGCCCACTCTTGCCTAGTTTATCTGCACGCGAATGTGTGTCCACAGTTAGCCAACTTCCCTGTGTGCCCTGCGTGCTCTGCTCGTCTCCTCCCCGCATCTGGGGTCTGCAAGCTCCACGCCACCTACGCCGCCCCACACTCCCAAGCCTGGCTGCCACCACGTTTTCCTGCCACTTTCCCTCTCCGCTGGCTGCCGACTCTGCCCCTCTTACCGGTCTGGTTGAATGGTTGTCAGACTTCTGTAGTTCAATTTTCTGTGTTCTGGTTGTGTTATTGTTTATATATCTTTGTTATCCTTAATCTTGGTTGTGAGAGGAGGTACGGTGTTTCCACCTACGCCTCCATCTTGGCCGGAAGTCTCCAAACAAACTATATTTGAATCTCTCTTATGTGCCAGGCACACAGAATTCCTTTTACCTTAATGATACCTCTCCACGAGAGGCCTTGTTATCCCTACTTTACAGATATGTAGAAACCAAGGCCCAGAGAGAAGTGACTTGCCCAAGCTCAAGCAGCAGGGAAGTGGCAGAACTAGTACTTAAATGTAGGTCTGTCTGAGTCTATAGCCATGTGCTCTCCAATGTGCCTGTCTGACCCTTGCCAAGAAACTAGAGGAGGAGGAACACATGGCTGCTTAACTGGTGAGCTGTCCAGCCCAAGTGTCAAACCCAGCACTTGTTCTCCCCGCATGGTGGAGGCTGGCTGCCCTGGTCAGCCTAAACAAAGACATCTAGGCATTGCCCATAATCCCTGCATGCCTTGGCCCTATAGAGAGGCCAAATTTCTAAAGCCCTGGAACAGAGAAAGCCTGAAGGCCTCCTCTCTATAGCTCAGTGACTGGAACATCTGTACTTTTCCTTGGTTTCACATGGACTCATTCCTACTAGCAGCAGCTTACAGGATCATCTTATGTCTCAGAGCCTCAGCTTTCCCCTGAGCAAAATGAGAATAATGTTACCCTAGCCTCTCATGATGTTGTGTGGATGAACTGAAATAACCTGCAAAGGAGCTGAGGTTCCAGGAGAACCAGGAACAGGGAAGAAGTTGCCTGAGAATGCCTCAGCCATGGACACCGAATTAGAGTTTGCAAAAGCACAGTCTTGTTTATTTTCAGGGCCTTTCTCACTGTGTTCAACAGCCAGATGCTGGTGACAGTGGTGGTGGCAGTGGTGATGGTTGGGGTGCTACATATGAAATGAAATATGTATCCCCTTTGACCCAGCAACTTTGCATTAAAATTAGACAAGTAAATGAAGGGTGTTTATTGCCTTCTTGTTTGTGTTAGGCACAAATGGAAAACAACCTAAAAGTCTCACACCAGGGGTTTGGATAAATCATTTGTTATTATGGTACATAGAGTACACACAATGGAAGTAGAATACACTTCCAATGATGGTGGTCACATATCCTTTTGTACCAAACCCATTTGGAGGGGTGATCAATACACTGTAAAACAGAAAATGCCCCAAACAATGCAGCTCAAAAACTGAGATCCTAGCCTACACAAAGGCAGCCAGTGGTGAGTATTGTTGCAGCCTGCCAGCCCCAGGTCAGAGCACAGGTGGTCAGAGGTGGTGGGGCATGGGGACCAGAAGTCAGCACATCCACCATGGGGTGGGAGGCCATAGCCAGCCTCACTATAGAAGTCAGTGGGAGGAGGGCGAGGGCTCTCCCCATAAGATCTGGAAACATCAGTTGCTGCTGGGAGTTCTGCCTACAAGAACAAGCCATGGGGAGCTGGGAGGGGCCAGGCCCAGCCTCATGACCAAGAAGTGAACTGAGCCACAAGGACTGCAGGTTGGAACAGGAGACTCCTGACATTCCCTAGGGCAGAGCTCTCAGCTGTCATTATAAGACCTGATTGTGGATTGGGAGGTCTAGGCCTGTCAGTGGAGGCAACCACAAAAGCACTGGACAAGAAGGGAGGGGTAGCACTGAGGGAGAAAAACAATGAAACATAAACACAGAGAAAACAATACCAACTCTCCCTCTCCAAATGAGGCTGCAACCCCAAATTCCAAAACACATAAAGAAATCTAATGCTTAGAAAGAGCCAACAAAATCTACAATCAGCAAATAAATTTACTCCAGATGAAGTTTTGGAGAGCAGGCTGACAGATTTTGAAAATAAGCATGCCTAGGATGTTCACAGAGATAAATTAAGGCATGATAGTCCTTAAAAGGATGAGAAATGATTCAATAAAAAAGCAGGAAGAGACATATGAAAAGAAAATCAATTAGAAATCTTTGAAATAAAAATGATGGTCATTAAAATAAAAAAGGAAATGTCAATAAATGAGATAGCTGTACCTGGACACAGTCATGGGAAGAATTAGTGAATTGGAGGCTAGGACTGAGGGAATCACATAAGCATAGAGTCAAAAACTTTGAAGGAGCAGGTAATAAGCATGAAGGCAGGTACGAAGAAGCTCTGGCTTGTCTAAGAGAAGGTCCACACAGATAATTGGGAACAAAGGAGGAAAAGACAATGCTTAAGAGATAATAGCTGAAGCCCTGACTGGTGTAGCTCAGTGGATTGAGTGTCAGCCTGTGAACAAAAGGGTCATGGTTCAATTCCCAGTCAGGGCACATGCCTGGGTTGTAGGCCAGGTCCCCAGTGGGGGCCTGCAAGAGGCAACCACACATTGATGTTTCTCTCCCTCTCTTTCTCCCTCCCTTCCCCTCTCTCTGAAAATAAATAAATAAAATATTTGAAAATTTAAAAAAAGAGATTAATAACTGAGAATTTTCCAGGACTGAGCAGAATAAGTAAAAATAAGTCTATATCTAGACACTGGAGAAAATTAACAGACCGTCAAAGGTAGGAGACGATCTTACAGGCAGTAGCAGTGAAAAGACTGCTCTATCCAAAGGAACAAGCCCACCAAGTTCACCTACTGGGCTGCACAGCTGTGGGCATGAGGCAGAGCCATGCATGGCCAGTGGCTGCTGTGATGCTACAGTGGGGCAGGGTCTTGTTGAGGCTTCTCCAATAGGCCATCTCTAGTGATGGCCAGAGACAGATAGCTATTTTTTTGAAGATTGTATTTATTTTTAGAGAGAGGGGAAGGGAGGGAGAAAGACAGGGAGAGAAACATTAATGTGTGAGAGACACATTGACTGGTTGCTTCTCACATGCCCCCAAATAAGTACCAAACCTGCAACCCAGGCATGTGCTCTGACCCAGAATTGAACCTGTGAACTTTCGGTTTGCAGGATGATGCCTAAGAGCCACACCAGTCAGGGCCAGAGACAGTTTTGATAGCTTTCAACTGTACCTCCTCAGCATCCTGCTAAGCTATTCCCCTTTCAGTGCTTACTGTGACCATGTCCAATGGCTCCTCCTCCTTCAAGATGGTCTAGCCATTTTCCTTTCTTCACTTCTGCCACTGAGGAGTGAGGGGACCTGGGAGGAACATACCTCATGAAGCTGTGGCCTTGAAGAGAGCCACCTAGTGCACCAAGCCTTGCTTTGGAGCAGGTAATCAGGGTAAACTAGCCCTTTCTAAGACCACCACCATCTCCCCAAGACCTGACACATGAAGGCAAAGAAAGGCTGGCCATGTGAAATGATGAGGGCACCCCATGCATTTGAGAGCCACGTGCACCCAACTTTGAGTTCCTGCCTTGTGACTTCCAGATGGCATGCCTTTGATTAGGCAAGTTATTTTCTTATTGATGACATCGGACAATAGTTCATCCCAACAAGATGATTGTGCCAATAAAGGGGATCCTAGACATTAATGGAAATGTACTGTGTAAGCTGTAATGTGGGAGAGTATTATGACCATCTCTCCCTGTTGCTAGCTTGCCTGGAATCCAGCATCTTGCCCCGCATCATTTCAGTTATCCTCACTCACAACAACCTTGTGGAACAGTGCTATTATCCTGTTTACAGAGGAGGAAACTGAGGCTCAGGGAGGTATAAGGTCTACTTCCCTGATTACTACTAAGTGGAGGAATCAGGATTTACACCCAGATCTGCCTCACTCTGTCTGCTGTTTCATTCAGGGCTAGGGTAGGTGGTGGGAGCCCTTATTCCTCAGGGAGACCAAAGACACAGGGCCCACCTCCCAGGTGGATGTTTGGGGACAGCTGCACAGCAAAGGAGTTTAGGAGATTGGGGCAGGGCAAGGTAGGCAACAAGGGAAGGGAGCTCCTGACTGCGTACTAGGCAGGGACCATGCTAGGCAATCCATCTGCTTCGTGTATCCCTGTAAATTTCAGCCCAGCTCTCCTCCACAATGTTCATGTCATCTAGGTAAGTCATTCAGTGTTCTGTGCTTCAGTTTCCTCATCTTTCTGTTAGGGTTAGTAGCAGTCCATGCCTCCTGGAGCTGTGGGCAAGATGAAGTGAGGTCACGGGTGTATATAATGCACTAAGCATGATGCTCAGAAGCAGTGGCCTCTGTGCACCACTTCCTATCACCTTCCCAGTCCTTAGCTTGGGGCTCTTCCCAGCCTCTGGCCCCAGCAGTGTCACCCTTGCTCCTTGTTCTTCCATGCCTTTCCTTGCCTCACAGTCTCAAGGGGCCAGTAGTGTAGATTGCCTGGCTGTTGGGAAAGAGCAGTCTCTCTGGCTGGGCTAGCCTTTGATAAATGGGAGTGGATTATTCATTCATTCTTTCTTTTATCTGCTCATTTATTCCAGGATTTATTGATCACTTACTATGTGCCAAGTATTGCTGCAGGCACTGGTGATAGAGCAGTGAGCCAAACAGACAAGGGCTCTGCATTCACAGAACTCATGTTCTAGCAGAGATGAAGTCCACTTTCCCTGTAATGGTCCCCCATACAAAACCTTCCCCAGGTCAGCTGCCATGTTAGACATGGATATTCAACTCCCACTAAGATGACCTGCCTTGGGCTGCTGCAGAGAATCTTGCAGATCATGTAATGTGCCTTTTGTATTCAATTGACCGACTGTTCTGGCTCTGGCTGGTAAAACCTGCTGCCGTCTATCAAGCAATGGCTCTGGAGTCTGAACACCCAAGGTATGGGCCTGATGCTGCTGTTCATTTGCTTTTTGCCCTTGGGCAAGTTCTGTAATGGTTCTAAGCCTCTGTTTTCTCATCTATCAAATGGGCAGAACAGCACCTACCTCACAGGGTCATCCTGAGGATGAAATAACACACATAGCACGCTTGAAATAGTCCCTGGCACATGGTAAGTGCTCAAGGCAGGATAATGGCACTGTTATTATTATTATTGTTATTATTCTAATTACGTGGCTCAGGGTGTCATAGGCCTTGGATTTTGTGCCCAGCATCAGTTTTGGAAGATATACCTATTCCTGGCCCTGTGACTAGGTATATATGGCAGCCTCCCAAGAAGCCCTCCAACCATAGCCTTGGGGGAGTCCAATCTGAGGTTGAGGCCCACTCTCAGATGTGTGCACACACTGTGGAGAGAGCACTGGCTCCCTTACTCACCTCCTGGGGGTTTGTCTCCAATACCCCCTTCTCCAGACAGGCCTGTTCTGGCCACTGTAACTAAACTTGCCAACCCCTTACTGCACTCCCAATCCCCCTTTCCTGCTTTCTTTTTCTCCATAACACTTATCAACATCTTTCATACTACATATTTTACGTATTTATTCTTTTTTAAAATTGTGGCCTGCCTCTCCCCTCTAGAATGTAAGCAGGAAGAGGCTGTCAACTCTATAAGGCCTGGTAGGCCCAAGGCCAAGAGATAAGCCAGATTCCCTGGCCTGCTAGTTAATAAGTACAGGACAGTCTCTGCCTTCATCTCAGCCTCAGTTTTTGTATTGGAACTATGAGGTGAGTGGAACGGTGGTATCCAAAAGCCTCCTTGGCCCTGACTCAGAATATTCTGTGTTTTGGTATGGTTCTCCTGGCACACAGAGCAGGGCCCTGGCCTTCACTCAGATCAGCCTGCCCTAGGAGATTGGGTCACAGGCCATGCTAGGGCTACAAGCAGAATTCCGCTGCCCCTCAAGTTGGCCTCTTCCAGCCCTGACCTTTGTCAGGAAGGCCCTGGGCTTGCGAGGAGGGTGGCCTGGCCTCCACTCCAAGTGGCACTAGTAGTCTACCTGACCTCCCTATCTTAGCTTTTGGGGCCTCAGCCTGTGCCCTCCTCCTCTCTGATGATATTAGCACAGGCCATGGATGGTCATATGCTCCCCTAAAAGGCAACACGTCTGGACATGATCCGAGTATGTGTGATCATCTGCTGCCCTCTCTGTTCAAAGACTGCCTTGTAGTTTACAGATGGGGTGAAACAACCCCACAGAACAGTTAGTTGGTTTGGGGACCACCAGCTCCTGGATGCAAGTCCTGCTTGGAATTCTGTCTTCCATCTCATTCTGAGCATGAGGTGTCCATGAGGGCCCCACATAGGAAAGGCCAGGACCAGGCACCTAGCACCCAGCCCCTCTCTCTGTGCCCTACTGCCCTGCTAAGAAAGAGGCCCCATCTGGAAGAGACAGCTGTCTCCATCCTAGCATGGGACCCTTCCATTTGCATATTTGACAATATTTATTAGGTGACTAGTATGTGCCAAGCACTGTTTTAGGGGCTTGGGAGAGCATAGTAAGCAGACACAGACACAGTCTCTGCTCTCTGGCTCCACTTACATTCCTGGGGCAGAGGTGGCACTCATACAGAGGCCTGATGTGTCTTTCAGAAACCTGGGCAGGAGACCAACAGTTTGCACATATATGGTGGTGGAGGCTATGAGCATCAATGAGGCAACTGAAAAGAGAGCATATAGAGTGAGAAGCAAAGAGGCTTGGGAGGGACCCTGAGAAACCCAAACTTATCAGAGGTGGGTAGAAGAAGAGATGGTAGAGAGGAAGTGGTCAGGAGGAGGGGGGACTCCTGGGCATCAAGCCAACACAAGAAAGCAGATTTCCAGGAGGGAGGAATGATCAACTACCAAATGAGTCCAGTGAAGGAGAGGAAGGCCCAGGCAAGGGCAAGAGTTTCATGGTCAGAGAGCAGCGTTGTTGAGCAGTGTGCATGGAAGGTGGTCTGTCATGGGCTCCAGAGCAAAGAGGAGACAGTGAAAGCAAGAAGGGGGCAAGCAATGTTTATTGAGCACCTAATTCATGTCAGATCCTCTGCTTGCTCCCCTATTTGCATCATTCTTTCATTCATTCAGTCACCAAGCTTCCTGGATGCAGGAGCCTCATGAGAAACAAAGATAGCTAAGATCCTCTGCCCTCATTGATCTCATAGGCCCTGGGAGGGGGGCAGGGACACAGGAGATAGGAACCAGACATGAATGGAAGTATCAGACAAATAAATGTGAAATGACCACTGGGGCATGGTCAGGAAGGAGAGGCATAAGATGCTACTACGATCCAATAATCCTGAACCGAAAGTCAACCAACAGGAACAGCGTGGAGAAGGGGAAGGCAGAGTGGGTCAAGATGAGGGTAGAGGCGGTCCAGGGGAGGTTGGATAAAGCTTCATGGGCCATCATGAGAGGTATTATAACTGTGGAACATTGTAACAGTGGGAAATTCTAGGCCACTCCACCATTCTTTTGAAATTGTTTCTGTAAGAGCTGACTCTGACTAATATGTACCTTTACATGAACACATGTTTGTATAATGGAACTAACTTGCGACTCTGACTTTCAGACATCCCAGCTCCAGGAGATTTGCTGATCTGCAACCATGAATCCAGGATGATGTGAAGCTGGAATTACATGAAGCCAGAATGACACACATCAGACCATCACTTGCCTTATTGGAATGGGCTGTGCTTCTCTGCATGTAGAGAACTTTCCAACCCTTAATCTCTTTGTTCTGTTCCCCTCCCACTCCTTTAAGAACCTCTGCATCCAATGAGAGGGAAAGATGGGCTTTGTGACATGAGTTCCCCATCTTCCAGGTAGCCAACACCTGAAAAGAAACCACTTTCCTTTACATCAGCACCTGCGTGTCAAGTGTTGGCTTTCATAGCAGCAGGAAGCTAGACCTACATTTGGTTACAGTATTGCCTTCACCCTAAAAGCAAAGGAAAGCCATGGAAGGGGTTTTAAGCAGGGGAATTACATGCTCCAAGTTGCATTTTGGAAATGTCACTCTGTCTGTTGTGTGAAGAGAGAGCAAGAGACAATTTGGACTGAGCAATTAGGAAGCTATTTGCTTGAGTCCAGTAATACTTGTGCTAGGGTAGACACAAAGAAGATTGAAACAAGTAGATAGATTAAAAATATGGTGTTATTGTGTGGGGGAGTCATGGGGTGAAAATGCAGACAACTGTAATTGAACAACAGTAAAATAATTTTAAAAATATGGTGTTATATACGATACCAAAAGATTACATATAGCTGGTGCTCAGAACTAAGGGATTAGTACATTAAAAGATCATAGATCCCAAAAGTCATGTAAACACACTGAAGAAGGTTTCTAAGCATGGAGCCCCGAAATTGACAAGATACATTACAAAAAATGCCAGGCTCATAACAATGTGTACAGCATTGTATACTTGTGGAAGAAAGGGAGAACTAAGAATATGCACTTTATTCATTTTTCCATAAAGATTCAGGGCAAGACTACCCCACAATAATAAAGTGCTTCACCTCTGTGTGTCTGGGATGTGGGTGTTGAGGTTTATGGAGTTGGAGTGAGACTCCTCATGCCATCCTTTTCTGTGTTATTTTGATTTTTTGAATGTGCTATCTATTTAGAAACAAGTAAATTTAAAAGCCCAAGTGACTTAGGAAGTAAAATGATCAAGATTGGCTATGGGGTTGGTAATGCAGGAGATTTGGAGAATGACTCTTAGGCTGAGAAGTCCCATCTATATAACTAGATGTAAGAGATGCCCTTTGCTATGGATGATAAGGTAGAGCAGAAAGCAGCAGGTTTGGGAAGGACAATGGTGTGATTAGTTTGGGACAGGCTGAGTGGGAAGTACCTTCAAAGAGTTGAGAAGAGATAGGGCAGTAGCAGAAGGAAGTAGGGTCAAGGAAGGTTGTTTGTTTCACAGGAAGATACCTGAGCACCTTAAAAGCAATTGGCAGTCCCTAACCAGTATGGCTCAGTGGGTTGGGCACCATCCCACAAAGCAAAAGGTCGGTGGTTCGATTCCCAGTCAGGACACATGCCTGAGTTTCAGGTTTGGTTGTGGCACATACAAGAAACAACCGATTGATGTTTCTCTCCCTCTCTTTCTCCCTCACTTCCCCTCTAATAAATATTTAAATAAGTAAATAAATAAATAACTAAAATCTTTACAAAAAAAGCACTTGGAAAAATCCACTTGAAAGGGAGATTTTGGTTGTCCTTAAGAAAAAAGGGGTCACTGGTGGGGTCAGATTCTCCAGGGGAGGAAGAATGACAGAAGACCTGAAGTACAAATGGAAGTTGGGTCTTAAATTTGAAAAAAAGTTCTTGTATTATAACAGGAGGTGACTGGCTCCAGAGGAAAGTCTCAGGAGCTCATCTGGTTTTGGTCTTTGCCCAATACAGATACCTGAGGTGAAGTCTGTGGAGGTGGTGGCTGGGGAGCCATATCATCCTGTCCCAGTCAGTCATTGGGTCCTGCTGTTGACTGATTGCCTGCCACACCCCAGGCCTGTGCATGCTGCTTTACAGATGTCCCAGCAGTCCTGGGTGCCATGTTATTATTATTATTAACTCTATTTTAGAGTTGAACAAAAGGAGGCTCAGGAAGGCTCTTGCTCACATCCTCAGTAGGTGGCTAATCCAAAATCAAGCCATGTCTCCTGCCTCCTAGATCAACGGAGCCATGGAAAGGTGCTGGCAGAGGGCCATTTAACAGATGGGATTAATGGAGGCTCTGAAGATACTTGTGTGTTCTGAAAATCTCTCTAGTGTGGTGGTTCTCATCCAGGGTAGGGATTTTGCTACCCCAGGAAACATGTGACAATGCCTGGAGGCCCATTATGGTAACCACCATTTGGAGTGGGGGTTTGCTACTGGCACCCAATGGGTAGAAGTCAGGGATGCTGCTACATGTCCTTCAGTGCTTAAGACAGGCCTGGCAACACAGAGGTGTAGAGCCCAACATTCCCCAGGTGCTGGTGTGCAGAAGGTCTGCTTCACAAGCTCTGAAACCAAGCAGCTCATCAATATCCCCCCACCCCCTCTCCACAAAAGCAAATATCTTTATTATTCATTGTTTCTACTGACTTTTTACTTCTGTGATCTGCATATGTTGCAAAACGTTCCAACAATACAAGAGTGTTTAAAATATTCAGTAAAAACTGCATCTGCCTCCTTCAGCCTTACTCCCCATAGATAACCGTTGTTAGTGTAACTTCTAGTTAACAGGTTGAACTCCACAAGCAGAAAATAATGGAGTTTTCTCCCTCAACTCTTCCTGTGACCTATTTCTCCTTGGCTTCTTAGATAAAATCTGAACAGCCAGAACTTTTTTCAGCCATTGTCAAACATGTAAAAAAATCCTCTTCCAATCACTCTCAAGAATGAACCCATCCAGCCTTGTCACAGACATGACCCCAAACATCACTAAAAGTTAAAGACAGGGCTGTGCTGTCTTGTCCATACCTGCTGGTTGCAGAGTAAGCTCCTGTCATGCTGCACTGCCATTTAGTTAACCAGTTCCCTACTGACAGTCTTTGAGGTTGTTTCCAGTTTTTTACTCTTATAAACAATGCTGGGACATCCTTATACATATGTCTATTTGCACACACCTGTTAAGTGACATCTTCAGGGTAAATTCCTGGAAGTCAAAATGCCCAGCCATCAATTTTAAAAACAGTGAAACATATTTCCAGATTGGTCTTCACAGCAATTATATCAGTATATGCTTTCACCAGCACAGTATGATAGGGTTCATTAAGAATCTTGGTGTCTCTCTCTCACCCCCCCTTCTCACAGTGACTGTCACATGCAAACAAGGCCAAGCTGACATTAACTATTGAATAAATAGGTGTTGAAAGAGGTAGCTGGGCATCCTGAAACCCATGGGGAAAGTACAAACTCTTTCTCCCAACCTTCTTCCTCCTCCTGAACTCCTCAGCCTCCCTTACCCCTCACACTTCTACAGATTCTCTGACTCTGTCATCTCCTCTCTGTCCATGACCAATGCTGGAATTCAGGCCTCACCATCTCTTCCCCAGAAAAGTTCCTTGCTGGTCTCCCCATCTCTAGTTTTGCCATCTCTGATCCATTCTTGATGCCACCATAGTAAAGGTCCTGAAATATGATATCGTCAGCTTCCTTATCCCTCCTGGGGCTGACTCCCATGGCCTACTCCACGGGGCATGCTGTGATCCATCTTTTCCCTGCTCCTATCTCATCAAGTGGGGGGCTTCACCTTCCCCTGTCTTACACTCCAGGCACCTGAAGCTGCCCCACTGCCTCAAGCACAGCAGCCTTTAGCTCTTTTTCCACTTGGTTCTCTCTGGCTGGACCTTTCTCCTCCTCTTTTCCTGTCATCAGGCAGAAAGTGGATATTCATTGGTTTGTGGTTCTGCAGCATACATTCCTCTCCTTTCCTTAGACTCCCATCTCCTTTAAGTGAATGATCTCTGCCTCATTGTGGTTAAGGTTGGTTGAACAGTAAATCCACGTATCTACCTCCTACCATGGAAGCCAAAGGGACATAGCCTTCCTCTCCCCAGCCTAGTCTAGCCAGAGGCAGGCATGGGACTAATCCTGGTCACTGGACACAGTGTTTGAACTTCAAATCTGAAGCAAGCAGTATAAGAATAGAGGAAATAGCCCTGGCTGGCGTACCTCAGTGGATTGAGCATGGACCTGAGAACCAAAGGGTTGACGCTTTGATTCCCAGTCAGGGTACATGTCCTGGTTGCAGGCCAGGTCCCCACACCCTTTCCTCCACCCCTGGTAGTGGGTGTGCAAGAGGCAAGCACACATTGATGTTTCTATCCTCCTTCACCCTCCCCGCTCTCTAAAAATAAATAAATCTTTAAAGAATGAAAAAAGTGTCTATACACTAAAAATTCATCCCAATTCACTATAGATATTATTTTTAAAAAGAATAGAAGAAACATGCCCTGGCAAACATGCCCTGGCTGGTGTGGCTCAGTGGATTGAGTGCTGGCCTGGAAACCAAAGGGTCACCAGTTTGATTCCCAGTCAGGGCACATGGCTGAGTTGCCGGCCAGGTCCCCAGTAGGGGTTGTGTGAGAGGCAACCACATATTGATGTGTCTCTCACTATCTTTCTCCCTCCTTTCCTCATTCTCTAGAAATAAATTAATGAAATATTTTTAAAAAAAGAATAGAGGAAACAGCCTTTATTCATTTTGGCGGAAACATTCTGATCAAACCAGTCTGCTTCCTACATCTTCCCCACCATTACCCTAATGCTGCCTTGGCTTACATCTATTTCCCAGTAGGGTTCTCTAGGCTTTTCCTTCATTTTGTAAGGTCCCTATAGCCTATTCCCAACCACACAGATTTCCTTTTCTTTTCAGTTAGTCAGAGATAGTTTCTGTTGCTCACAAGCAAAAATTTCAGATAGAAATCCCAGCTCAAATGTCCCTTCCTTTGAGACAGATGAAGGTTGGGGGTGGGGGGGTGGGAGGGATAGAGACCCAGACCCCTGGTTCTTAATAAGCATATTTATCTGTGCATTCCCATTGCACCCTGTGAAAAGTGCAGCTCACACCAGGGTTTTTTCTCTCCCTTCCACTAGGGTAGGGCACTCCTGTTGGTCCCATGGTCACATCCTTGTGAGCTCAGAGCTAGCTCAGTACCTCATCCATAGTTAAATAATTAAGGCAACAAACATTAAGGACTAAACTAATGGACTGGTAGTTCTGCTACTGTCCCCCCAACTAGTGGCCTCAGTGGCTTGGACAGTCTCTCATCAGGTCACAAAAATGATGCCTGTACCTGCCTCCCTCAGGAGGTTTGTTGGGAATCACATGGGCTGACTTCTGTTTGGGAACTTCACTGTTTGTACTTGGGAGATGAAGGGGGAGGAGGGAAGGAAAGCAGACAGGAGAGGGGACTCAGGTGGAAGAAGATGGCAAACAGGATGAAGATGATTGCAGGGGGAATGAATAGCAGAAGGGGCCGACTGACAAGACCCTGAACTGAGCGCTAAAAGTGAAGGTGAAACCCAATTGTTTTTGGTAATTCTCAAAGCAAAAGCTGGACACTTCAGATGGCTTCCTTCAGAAGGAGGTGGTGAGGGAGCACATGTATGCAAGTGCACATGGGGGGATTGTTAGAGCAGGGTGTCACACCATCTCCAGCATTCCCCTCCTGCCAATAGCCAAGACCATGCCAGCTGCCTGGCCTGTTTTTTAAAGAGCTTCCCCAGGCAGCGGGAGAGGGGGCAGAAGGGGGGCTAGCCACCCACTCCACTCAGCAGAGGTGAGCTGAGGAGCATCAGTCCTCAGGTCCCCTCCCCGCAAGCCACTATATGCTGCCAGGTACCTTGCTTGTGATGAAAGCTTAAAAAAAAAAAAACATGTATATAGCTGGGCATGCATTTGTTTTTGTTCATTTAACTAATACTCACCGAGCCAGGAGCATGCAATGGTGAGTACAGCCCGCCATGGACCCTGCTCTCAAGAAGCTCCGGAGCTGGCTGGTGGGGGAGAAGATACGTAATCAGGCAATTAGGAACCAGTGTGAGCGGGAGGTAAGCTCTGGTTGCTATGGGAACACAAGGAGAGGCCACAGCTGCTGCTCCTCTCCTAAGAGTGGTGGCAGGCGAAAAAGGAGGCATGAAGCAGGCTGACCTGCTTGCCAGGCTCAACCCTGCACAGCATGGCCAACTAGCCCAGAATGAAAGCTTCTGGCATGACAAAACCCATCACCTCTCTGCCCCTCCATTGCTCCGCCTAAGAAATGAGGTGTGATGTAAAGGCCATATGAGACCATGTATGTTTGTGCTTGGCCCCCATAGGTCTTGATTTGTGGTAGCTGCTAGGAATTTTTTTTCAAGAAATATATGTTGGTTGAAAGTTTTCCTGGCAATTGGACACAAGACATAGAGTTGTGAATAAGATCAACAAGGGCCCTGTCTTTATGGAGATGACAGTAATTTGAGAGGAGAGACAGACACTGAAAAAATCATGGCACGAGTAATTACTATTGTGATAGTTATGGTGATGCTTTGAGGGTGGTTTGGAATAGGACCTGGCCTACCCTAGGGCACCAGGAAGGAAGACTTCCTAGAAGAAGTGACATTTCACCTAAGATCAGAAGGAAGAGTTAGCACACAGGCAGGGAAACTGCATTCCAGTGTGATGAAGAGCAAGTGCGAAGATGCTGAAGCAACAGGGAGTTTGTGATGTTCCATGCAGGAAAGGAGTTCATTGGAACCTGTGGTGGGCAGGCATAACAGAGGTGGGAAGAGGGGAGGCTAAAAAATGGGCAGAGCACCAATGAATTCAAGCCTCTGGGCCACAGTAAGGAGTTTGTGTGGGCTCCTAAATGACTCCAAAGTCCCAAAGGTACTCTGACACCCACAGCTTATTGACACCTCTCAGTACCCAGTCAGTGCTCACAAGTCAGTAGGCAGGGCTGATCTCAAGGGGCTTGACTCAGAGGTGACATGTAGAAGGCTCTGGAATATGAGAACTGCCCGAGCCCTTGGACAGCATTTAGTTAGGCCTAGATTCTCATTTTGTAGATGGAAACACCGAGACCTAGAGAAGAAGACTTGCTCAGAGCCCAGCTTGAGGGGCTACCCAGTGCCCCATGCCTTTGCAGGAGACTGAAGATGAGCTTTGTTTGGGGATGGAGACATTTTCTCTCCCTCTCAGGGCCACCAGCAGCGTTCACAGGTCTCTCTCTCTCTCTCTGCTTTTTTAATTTGAAGTTTATTTATTTATTTAAAGATTTTATTTATTTGTATCTTTAGAGAGAGGCAAAGGGAGGGAGAAAGAGAGGGAGAGAAACATCGATGAGTGAGCAAAACATTAATCAGTTGCCTCTCACATGACCCCAGTGGGGGACCTGGCCCACAATCCAGGCATGTGCCCTGACTGGAAATTGAAAACTCTGATCTTTTGATTTACAGAATGACGCCCAACCCACTAAGCCACATCAGCAAGCTCTCTCTTGACTTCTTGCGCTTCCCCCAGTGTTCTTTGCCTCAAAGGGCACATTTCCCATAACCTCAGCTCCCCATTTGGTTATCTTCTACCCTTTGATTATGAACAGGGCAGTGGGGGCAGGGCTTAGCTTCCGGGCAGGCCCCAAACAGCTATTGTCTGGCCAACAATTCATGTCTTCTAGGCTCACCTAGCTCCTACCCGTGCCCCTCCCCCAATCATGTTCTGTAAACAAAGCCCTCCCACTGACATGGTCAGAGCACTTCCCTGCCCAGGAAGGCCCCAGCACACACACACTGGCAGAGTTGGTATGGTTTTCAGCCATCACCTAATCCAATCTCCCCATTGCCAGGATGGGAAGAGTGAGGCCCAGGCAGGGAAGGGGAGCCACACAGGGTCAGGCCCAAGTTTTTGCCTGTGAGCTGATTGTGTTCTGGCCTTTAGACTCTGCCTGTCCCTGTTCCCCCTCTCCCTACCCACCTCACCCCCAGCTCGCCATCTCTTAGGATCATCAGATGGCTCCCTTCTCTCCCTATTGATGGAAGCACAGAGGCACCAAGAGTTGAAGGGAAACCCTGTGAACGAGGGTGGCCCAGTGCTGCCTGAGCAGAGGCTGCATGGGTAGGGGTAAGAGGAGCCTGTTTCCTGCCTTTCTAGCTTAGCCCGTCTCCCACCCCAGCTAGCCCTCACTACTCAGGGCGAGAAAGCTCAGCCATGGATCCAGTAAGCTTCTCTAGGTCTACACCAGGGAACTTTCTACCTGGTAGGACTGTCTTTCTTTTTTTAATTTATTAATTTATTTTTAGAGATAGGAGAAAGGAAAGAGAAAGAGAGGGAGAGAAACATCAGTGAGAGAGAGAAACATAGATCGGTTGCCTCTCGCATGCACCCTGACTGAACCCACAACCCAGGCATGTGCCCTGACTGGGAATTTAACTGGAGACTTCTCCTTGCTGGATCTGGTTGCTAATATTTTGTTGAGAATTTTTGCATCTGTGTTCATCAGGGATATTGGCCTATAATTTTCTTGCTTTGTAGTGTTTTTATGTAGTTTTGAATTAGGATAATGCTAGCCTCATAAAATAAGCTTAGGAGTTTTCCCTCCTCTCGAGGTTTTTGGAATAGTTTGAGGAATATAGGTGTTCTGATTTTAGTGTTTGGTAAAATTCACCTATGAAGCTACATGGCAAGAAATGAAAGCCTGGCAGCAAGCACATGATTGAGTTTGGAAGTCAATCCCATGAGGCCTACCAAGAGCCATATAAAAGAGGTTGGATGTGGACTTCCTACCCCAACTGAGCCTGCAAGTGAAACTGCAGTCCTTGATGATTGTTTGAGTACAACCTCATGAGAAACTTGAGCCAGAGGCACCCAGCTAAGCTATTCATAGATTTCTGACTCATAGAAACTATGATACGATGCCCTGGCTGGTGTGGCTCAGTGGATTTCGTGCCTGCCTGTGAACCAAAAGGTCACTGGTTCGATTCCCAGTCTAGGGCACATGCCTGGGTGGCAGGGCCAGTCCCCAGTGGGAGATGTGCAAGAGGCAACCACACATTGATGTTTCTCTTCCTCCCTTCTCCTTTCTAAAAATAAATAAATAAAAATCTTTAAAAAAAGAAACTGATATAATAAATGTTTGTTTTATTTAAATTTTAAACTGCTAAGTTTTAGGGCAATTTGTTCTGTAGCAATTGATAACTACTCCACACCCTTTCATGCAGACATTCCATTTCAGTGTACATACAACTAGAGCAGTTTTTTCAATTCTTTTCACATCAAAGCATATGTTTAAAGTGTTAATATTTATACCAGCTTACAAGGATGAAAAGACAATCCACTCTTAGCCAGAGGCAACAGTCTCCAGGCTAGTAGTTGGGTGAAGCCAGATCCAAGTTCCTAGAAGGCTACTGGGGATCAATATACCAGAACACCCATTACTCTCAGTTGGGAAGCTCTGCCCCAGAGAAACTCTTATATACGGCCACAAGGAACCATGTTCATTTACTCTGCATTTATATCTATGGAAAACAGAAACAACTCAAGTCCAGCATGAGGGAAAGAAATGAAAGAAATTGGATAATTCATGCAATAGAAGTCCATACAATAATACATTATAGTAATATGATAATGGAAAATTGAAATAATAGTATTCTGCTGTTAAAATGCATGACTAGATTTACATGTATGAAACTGCTTTCTAAAAAGTAAATGACAATTTAAGCTGCAAAGGATATATTAATTATTATACCATTTATAGAACTTAAAATGCACAGAACAGTAATGTGTATCAGTTACAGATATCTACATATGTAGAAAAGGAAAAACAAACATGGACAAGAAGGAAAATTCTAAATGGTGCTTCTTTCAGGAAAAGAAGTAAGAGTAACAGGGTAAAGTGAGGGCTTCAACTGTAATGTTTTGATTCAAAATTAGAAGGATCTGGCCCTGGCTGGTGTAGCTCAGTGGATAGAGCACGGGCCTGTAAAGCAAAGGGTCGCTGGTTCGATTCCCAGTCAGGGCACATGCCTGGGTTGCAGGCTGGGTCCCCAGTGGGGGCCATGTGAGAGGCAACCACACATTGATGTTTCTCTCCCACTCTTTCTCCCTCCCTTCCCCTCTCTGTAAAAATAAATAAACAAAATATTTTTTAAAAAATTAGAAGGATCTGAAAACTTGAAGAAAATACAGTTTGCTCATTCTGCAACATTTACATGGAAATGGGCATTTTATTCTTGGTCCTTTTCTGTATGTTTGAAATGTGTTAAAGTTTCTTTTAATAAAAAATGGATCCTTTGTTGAGTGTATATACACACATACATTAGATCAAGCTTATTAGTCTTAAGTGTATTGTTCAATCTTTCTATATCCTAATTTATTAGTTTGTTTCATCTATCTATACCATAACAAGTGTGGTTAAGTGTCCTGCTATAATTGCAGACTTTCTGATTTCTCTTTACATTTTAACAACATTTGCCTTGTATATTTTGAAATTAGATTTTTTTGGCATATAAATTTTAGTGACTATATCTTCTCAGTTAATGGAGCAACCTGTTTTGCTCTCTTGAATGATTTTTAGTTTGAGTTCTTGATTTTTCCTATATTAACATTCACTACCTGTCTCTTCCCTTCTTTCCCTTCTTTCTTCTTCCCTTCTCTTTCTTTTTTAAAATTTCTTTTTTCTCCTCCCTCCCGCCTTCCCTCCATTTCTACATTTCTTCCTCCCTTCCTTTCTGCCAATATTTAACTGGAATATATTTCCAATTATTATTGTTGTTTTAGGTGAAATTCATATAAACAGCATTATCAGTAAATTTTTTAAAATTCTCAAAATGAGAGTTTGTTTTTTATATATGTAACCCATAATACATACTGATATTTTGGTTTTATTCCTCCATTTTGTGGAGTTTTTCCATCCATTTTTGTTGTCTGTCTTATCATTTCTGAGCTTTGTTAAGAATGATTTTTTTGTACATGCTATTTCTTTAATGGTTTAAAAGTCATACATCTTTTTTTGCATTCTGTTATTACCCCTAAAATTTCTTGGTCTTGCATTGTGCGTTTTATTTCTAGTGAGAACCAAACTTTGCTATTGTTGTGAAGGTAGGAGCTCTCTATTGGTTGCAAATATTACAGACATATTGTGAAGTGCCATTTTTAAAAAGGAAGTGAGATTGTATCAATTCAAAAGGCATAGCTGTAATATTTCTCAACTACAAAGCAATTTATCAGAATGTGAAAGTGTGTTCTTTTTCATGATTGATTATTTGTTTTGGATAGAGTAGCTTCATTTTGTGATTAACAGCAACAAACTGCACTGTAAACAGTTCAATTTGCTTCAACCAGGTTGAAAAAATTTAAGCTTATTGCAATGCTAAACATAGTTTCAGATTTGTAATACTTCCAGTACAAGCCATAACATGTAACATAGGATATATATTAATATAATTACTTTCACATTGGAATTAATCAGAAAGAATTTGCAGATTTCATTTTATTAAAAAAAAAAAACAAACCCAGAACAGAAGGGAGTATTACTAAATGGTTAACATTTGTTATAGCTGGCTGTTGGTTACACTTCTCCCTGTCCTTTTCTGTATCCTTGACGAATTCATCATTTAAAATGAAATAAAGCTTGCAGGCCCACCGTGATTTGTCTAGAGCTGCTGCCGCCTCCCTCCCACCTGAAGGGGGCGGCCCCAGTTGAAGCCTCCGTCACTTCCGCCACAGCAGTCACCACCCGCTTGCTGTTTATCTGGCAGGGGGAGGAGCCCGACCGCGAGCCGGGGCTCTGGCGGTTGTGGCTGTCGGAGATCGGAGAGAGCTGCTCCTCCGGAGGACACGCAGCTGTAAGCACTGGTGAGTGAAAGGCTGTTGATATCCTGCATTCACCCAGACAGGGCTGTGGCATGAGTGGCCAGGCACCGGGGAGAGAATTTGGAGGAGCTCTAAAGAACAGATTTTCCGACTTGCCCCTTGGGAAAGGGTGGGGCGATCGTGGGATCTGAGTGCAGAGGGAGGCCTGAGTCTTCCAATGGCCTCTTTGGGAGCCCCATCCTCTATCCCCCAACCCCTTTCTTGTGGCGCGGCCCCCACTAGAATGGCTTTAATCACTGAGAGGGAGTGGTGGTCACAGCACTCACCCTGTCTCTCTTCCCCCCTCCCCTTCCTCCCTTCTCAGCCCCTTTGCGGAGCACTCCGTGGCCTTTCTGCCCCTATTTTGCAGTTAGTTTGCTGAATGGTAAATTGTTAACATTATTAGATAAATATATTGTTGTCAGAAAGACAAATTATTCCCAGGGAAAAGCCGTACCCACACCCGTCCTCCCTCCCTACTTCCCCACAACATTTATTAGAATCTAGCATTTGACCTTATAATGTTTTCTGTCTCTGATTTGACATTGCTGCCCCTCCCCCCTCCTTATGTCTCCTGTCCATCCCAGTGTCTTCCTATCCCCCTCCCTATGTCTGTCGCCCGAGGGGACACACACTAGTACGCACATACTCACATGCGAACCCACAGAAAACTTCCATTGGAAGCCTCTTCTTCCTCGTCCACCCAATACTGAAGGTTCCTGCATGACCCTTCCCCCATGCTCGAGTAGACACACACTACACACTGTCACACCCTTCAATGCCTTTCCCCAGGTACACACACACACACACACACACACACACCCTCCCTCACCATCCAGGTCCACCATACCCCCTGTCAGCCACATACATACATATGGATGGTCTTACATAGGTGGCTCATCATTCATATGTACACATGCCCCTTACATACACATGTGCCCTTCACACACCCCTCCCAAAAGCTCCGCTCTCCTGTCTACTACAGATGTGTACAGACAGACCTCCTTTGCTGGCCCCTGTGGTGCACACATTCATACTCACAAAAATCTTCCTCCAGGGACACTAACATTTCTCCAATGTTCCCTTCCATTTTGACTAAAACACACAAATTCACGGACACCCCCATCCAGTGCCACTGTACTCTTCCTGGCCTGCTACAGACACATAAACCCACGTGTCTCTCCACATAGTTCCAGCCACCATACATATAATCATGCACACAGACAAATTCTCTTTCTCTCGCACTTACATGTGCCCCTCTCCTCTGAAGGCATCCCACCACACCTGCCATTTTTATATGCACATCCAGAATGGGTCTCATTCTGTGTGATACTCATACTTCTTCCCACTACCACTGTTACCTGTACACCCCCCCCAACAAACATATGTATGTTTCCATTGCATGATTGCTTCTTCCCCTTCCACTTGCCTCTCTCCTCCTGACAGACATGTAGGCACTTGGTGCACACACAGTGATCTATATTTTCCACCCTATTCCAATGTGCAATTCTCCTATATGTCTTCAGGGCTGAGAAAAATGCAGACATCCATAAAATAAACACAGCAGCCTTTACTCTTCCTATGTTGGCACAATTCCACAGTACTTCACCCACTTACCTAGCGTCCAGTCACACCCCCCATCTTCTGTTGTATTCTCCCCGAAGTCTGGCTTGCCTATGAACCCAGTTTTGTAATCATTTTGCCAACATTAAAAATGTGTTCCAGGTATACACCTGACAGTCACTGGAATGCTACTCCAGGCTTTAGAAGAAAGTGAAACTAATTTTAAAGGCCCCTTATTTCTGTTACCTGCCTGCTGAAGTGGAAAGAAATCTCCCTGCTCCTTTGTTGTGAACTGATTTGACTTTCCCATCTCCAGAAGGTGTGCAGGGAGCAAGAGCCTTTCCACTCGATCCCCAGCTGTACTGGAAACCCTCCTAAATCACAGCAATGGGTCAGGAATCTAGCAAGCCTCTATGGCTCAAGCCTGCAGGAGGGTATCAGTCCCAGACAGGTAGGAGGTATGGAAGAAGGCATGCTTATGTCAGTTTCAGGCCATCCATGAGCCAGAACGAAAGGATTTCCAGCCAGAGAAAGACAACTTCCGAACTCCCGATGCACAGATCAGACTCCAGCCAAACCACCAAGAGGAGCCGATCGCCATTTTCCAGCAGTCGTCGTTGGGATGACAATGAGAACTCAGGAAGCAGCCTGAATGTTGATAATGAGGACTATTCCAGGTACCTGCCAAGAGAGTACAGGGCTCCAGGTAGCAGAAGAGGAATGGCTTATGGACATATTGACTCTTTCAGGGCAGAGGATAGTGAGGAGGAGGGGGCTGGGCCTTTGGAGCGAGTGAGAGTGAGAGAGAAAACTGGCAAGTTTAAAGATGATAAGCTGTATGACCCAGAGAAAGAGGCAAGGTCTTTGGTTGGGGTGTCCCCCCAGTGTAGTTTGAATCGTGATGTGACACAGGATCTTGACAAGCTAGACCCAGCCCCTGCAGTGACACACTGTGTTGGCAGAGCTGAGTTCCTGCAGCAAAAGGGCATGGCTCTTCAGACCTCTGCTGCTGACAGCAAGATGGCTGCACAAGGTGACAGCCTGGAGAGGGAGAAACTGGAGCAGAATTTACCTGTATATCCCAGCAGGGCTCCTGTGAGTATTTGTGGTGGGGGGGAAAATACCCCAAAGGGTGCAGAGGAACCAGTGGTGAGGCCCAAAATCAGAAATCTGGCCAATTCGAACTGCATGAAACCAAAAATATTTTTTGATGCTGATGATGATGACAATATGCCACACAGTACTTCCAGGTGGAGGGATACTGCCAGCACTGGTGACCGCCACCTGGGTGGCCTGGCAAGAAGAGGCAGAGGCGAGAATTCCAGTGGTTACTTTGAGCTGAAGTACCCTGAAGACAAGAGGGAATTCAGGAATAACCAAGTGAAGCCAGAAAAGATGCCAAGATGGCAACAGACCATGGCCGACCAGGACTTCTGGATGTTCAGTGATGATTACTACAAATACTGTGATGAAGACTCTGATAGCGACAAAGAGTGGACTGCTGCTTTGCATCACAGGTATGGAGGTTGGGAGAAAAACCTATCGTCCAGTGGTGAAAGCTGGGAGACTCTGTTTGGGAAAGAAGAGCATGAACCTGAGCCAGCCAGAGTGAATGCCAGAGTGAACGCCAGTGCCAGTGCCAGCCCCATTGGTAGGGCCACCACTGGCAGCCACAGCATCAGGGAACTTGGAGGAGTTGGAGGACTACCTCTTCAGGAAGACGCAGGGGCATCACCAGGAGAAAGACAAGTCCCTTGGTTCCAATACAATGAAAAAGAAAGCAGCAGCGAGGGGGATAATGATTCCAGTCAGGAGGTTCTACAGCCTGGGGAATTCATGCTGGACGGCAACAACAACCTTGAAGATGACTCTAGTGTAAGTGAAGACCTAGAAGTGGATTGGAGCCTCTTTGATGGCTTTGCAGATGGCTTGGGGGTGGCCGAAGCCATCTCCTATGTGGATCCTCAGTTCCTCACATACATGGCACTTGAAGAACGCCTGGCCCAGGCGATGGAAACGGCCCTTGCACACTTGGAATCTCTTGCGGTGGACGTGGAGGTGGCCAATCCGCCAGCAAGCAAGGAGAGCATCGACGGTCTTCCTGAGATCCTGGTCACTGAAGACCACAGCGCAGTGGGGCAAGAAATGTGTTGCCCCATATGTTGCAGTGAATATGTGAAGGGGGAGGTGGCGACTGAGCTGCCATGCCACCACTATTTCCACAAGCCATGCGTGTCCATCTGGCTTCAGAAGTCGGGCACCTGCCCTGTGTGCCGCTGCATGTTCCCTCCTCCACTCTAAGACCAAGACTCTTCACCCCTGGTCTTCTTATTTTACCCATCTGAAATCCACAATACTGCAGGGGCCATCTCAAAATTAACAATTGAAATGAAACTAATCACTCCACTCATCCACTACTTGATTGATTTCTTGTGATCATTTCCAATGTGAAACGGTTGTGTATGATTGCTTTAAAAATCATACTGTCTTTTAGAGGTCAGAAAGGAAAAACACTTAACATTCTAAATGCTACCTGAGATGGTGGTAAGAGCCTAACATTTTTCTAACCTGAACACTGAAATTGGATGCATTTATTTCTTCAGTAGAATATGTTGCTGTTAATTGTAATATCAAGTTTATCTGTTAAATATGTCCAAAAGGCTTCACTATTTCTGTTGCATGTTATGGGTTAATGTTCCTGTAATTGCAGTGCAGTAAAAGCTTATTAAAGTTCTTCTTTTGGTTTTATATGGTACAGTGGAATTGTTTGGTTTTGTCAAAAACAATGTTACTAAGTGACTTTTTAATGGGTCCTTTGTATTTACATCAAAATAGGGTTTTTGGTGTTCCCAAATAAATAGAAAAACTTTAATTCCACTGGAAATGCTGACTCTGACAACAGCAAAAAATTAAGGGTAATTATTTCTAAAAGTAGAAATAAAGTGCGTGATTATCAAACTACTGAGGGGCAAAGGCTGCATACAGAATACTCTGTCCATCTATGGGAAGGAGAGAAACAAGAAAGCATGGTGAAATGAAAGAACAATGGTAGGAGTAAATCCAAACTGCATATAGGAGTGAAGGAGTTAAAATCCCCTTTGAAAGAACAGACACTCCCAGAGGGAATGGTTAAAAAAAAATAAAGCTCTATGCAGGTTATACACCTTAACACAGTGATACAAAAGAAATAGAAAAATATATGCCAGGAAAGTGCTGAGAAAAATATTTAGGCACCCACTTACACGGAGTGACAGGCCATAACACTTGGCCATGTTGGCTTCAGATCTCTCAATTCTCTCTCTCTCTCTCTCTCCAATAAAGAGAATATTTTAGGTACAAATGAAGTTCCTCACCTGTCATATTTACCTTTTTCTAAGAGGTAAGAACTACCCAGGAATTGGTGTGTTTACTTCTTGTCTGTTTTTAGACATATATGTGTATATGTATATGTACATATGTATGTATATTTGTGTATATAGGTATATATGTGTATGTGTGTGTGTGTATATATATATATATAACCAATATAGAGTGTTTCTGTTTTTTAAGTAGACATAATTGATAGAATGTGTGCATTGTTTTGCAACTTGATTTTTTCACTCAACATGGTTTTTGAGATTTAGCCATTTTCATACATGTTGATCTAATTCATGCATTTCTAACTGCTGTATACTAAATACTCAGTTGTGTAAATTACCATAATTTATTTATGTGTTCCCTATTGGTGGACACTTATGTTCTTCCCAGTGTTTTGTGGCAATGAACATATTTAAGAGCTGTCTCCATGTGCATGTGTGAGTTTATATGCAGAGATGAAATTTCTGGGTCTTACTTAGGGTTGGAGGTAAAATTTGGGGGTCTTAGGGTCTGAGCATCTTCATCCAAACTAGATATTGCCAAACTGCTTTCCAAAGTGTCCACATTTATGCCCCTCCCAACAGTTTCTGAGAGCTGTTTTCAGCTCCAGGAGCCTGGATATTGTTAATGTTTCATGTTCAACCTTACGGGCAATTGGTGACATGGAAATTAACACAACAATGAAGCATTTTCTGATTGTGTCCATCAGAAAGCAATGGTTTTCCTTTGTGATAATATCTAGTCTGGGCTAGGAACAGAAGAAACTGGGAGCATTCCTGCTGTTGGTGTGAATGTAAACCATAGCAGTCTTTTTGGAGAGCAGTTTGGGGAATAGCTATCTTTCAAAACCTAAAGTGGGACCTGTCCTTCAGCCTGCCTTGAAATACTTTGGTAATATGGCTTAATACTATGCAGCAGTTAAAACTGTATGCACTGGTATGGGAAGATCTCCAGGATATAAGTAAAAAAAAAAGCATATTATAGAGCAATGTTTACAGTCTTTATGGAAAGTAAAACCTTACAAAACCAAACTATATGAAAATTCATAAAAGTGTCTAGAAGGCTACATAGCTAACTGATGGCAGTGGCCACCTCTGGGGAGGGACAGAGGTTTGGGTGAAAGGAGTGAAGAAGGAAGCTTTTGATTTTTTTTCACCTGAAATACTAATTAATTTGCTTGACTTTTTTTTACAGTGTCTGTTTTCATGATTATTAGCAAAATAAATAAAATAAAAAACTTTCCAATGATTGAATAAAAAAGCAAGATGATTATTCTCTTGCTACAAGTATGGAAACATGGGTAGAAGCCACAATGTTTTTTTTTCTGCACCTGGTCCCCCACAGACATTGTGTGTTACCCCTGGGCCTTCTGCCAGCACCTCAGCTGTCACGCAGGCTCCGAAGTCCACGTGGGTGACCTTAGAGGGTCCTTGTTGGGTGGGAGTGTGGTGGTTTGCCTAATAGTAACCTTTGCTGTGCCCTGACTGGCACCACACAAGGAGGTAGGTTAGGAGCACCCATGGGTCCCAGTCATCTTCCTGCTCTTTGAGTCAGAATTAGTAAATAAATCTGGGGAAGGGGACCCGTCCCCAGTGTCTGCATCCCCTGCTGGTGTTAGAGAAGCCTGTCACTGAAGAGGGTCCTTATGGATGTGAGGCTCTCTAGACCAGGGAAAGGGACTTGGACCCCAGGCCCCCAACAGCCTAGACTTTGGACCTCAGCTAAGAGCATTAGACCCTTGTGTTCAGTACCTTAAGTCCATAGGGAGGAAGTGAGAGGTGATGAGGTCACCAGCTGTTTTCCCCTGTGCTGCTGTGGTGATGACAGTGTGGTCTGAGCTGACGGTGCCGGTGGCCAGAAGCTCCTGTGTAGGATGTGGATGTGTCCTTGAGCTCCCAGTTCCCTTGTTACTGCCAGGTTGTGATTCTTCAGCCTCCCAGAAAATTCCCCAAGCCCCCCTCCATAGCTTTCCAATAAAACTTCAGCTTAAATGAACTCGAGTTGGTTTCTGTTGTTTACAAGAAAGAACTCCAAATGGCATGCTTGCCAATACCATAGACCATTTTTGTGCCTGTTATCCTAGTCACATGAAATATCCCAAATGGCCAGGGGTCAGGCAATTTCTATTTACAATGCAGTGGACCCAGTATTGGCACCTGGAACTGTGGTTCTAGAACGGCAGGTCCCGGGCACTGCTCCACACGAAGCAGTCATTTTTGAGAGTAGATCATTTGGCAGGTTCATCAAAGGTGCCACCCACCACACTACACTTCTTGGTTTATGGGCTTATTTCCTGGCTGTGGTCTAAATAGCCTCACATTTTGGTCACTGATTTATAGCATAAACCACTATGTATTGCAAAAGAGCTCCCCAGTTTCCTGAGGTGGTCCCCACAGCTAGCCCTACAGTTGAACTGTCATAAAGCCCTACTCTCTCTTAGCTACCCATTCTGACTAGATCCTTCTATGTTTGTGCCTGGACCTCTGATCTGAAATGTCCTTCCCAACCCTGCCAATTCCACTCATCCTTTGAAAAGTCCTGTTTGTATGTAAGTTCCTGAAAACAATATTTCCTGATAGCCCTAGCTCCTTCCCTGTCCATATCCCATCTCTGTGGTCCTTGAGGTCAGGGGCTATCTATGTCTAAGGCATTTCCACAGTCCTTGCACCCAGTGCTTGGCTCAAGTGTTCAGCAACGCTTGCTGACAAGGTGAAGAGGTCCTCTGCCAGGGTAGGCTGAGGGCACAGGCCTGACCAGGTTCATCAGACCAAGCCTTAGTCCCACCCCAACCCCATCATCTGCAGGCCCTGGCAGCCCTCCTCCTACCCTCCTATCAACTTCTGCTCCCCTTTTCTGTTTGTCCTGCAGAATGTGCAGTGGTTCAGAGGCTGTTTTTAGGCACAGGGTCTGTGGCTAGGAAATGGTGCTCACCTTGAGGGTGAAGCAATATATGGCAACCAGCCTCAGCATACCTCTCTTTGGCCTGAATTGAATGTCTGACAAACATTGAGCTGATGGGGTGCTTATCCATCTGCAATCTGACTCCAGCCTTTCATGAGGCCTGGTGTGGAGCAAGATGGGTTCTGGAACCCCTGAGCAACATTTTCAGCCTGCCTTGACATTTGCTTCTGCAGAATGGGCCTTTGCAGCTGGGCACACTACTTCCGGTTTCTGCAGCCCCATGTGTGCCTCCTATCCTGTTTCCTCCCTCCAGAATTTATTGTACTATCTCAAAGAGGGTGGTCAAATGTTAGTAAGGCCTCATCACCCCTTACATTGGGACAAGACCTCCCCAGACCTCTTCACATTCAGTGATGTCACTGGATCCAGCCGAAAGCCACAGAAGGTGAAGGGTAAGGAAGTTCAGAAATATGGCAGCACTTCTGAACAGAGAGCAAGACTATGTCTGCTTGGTGGGGGAGGGCAGCAGAAGTGTCTTCTGCATACTCATCCCAGCCCCCAGGAGGTAAGGATTGGGTAGGAGTCTGATCTTCAGCATAAGAGCCCAGACTGCCTGCAGCTAGACTCTCCCCCTCTTGCTTCAGGTGCTGCAGTCATCCTTGTTACAGGCTGCCAGCCTCCCAGCAGCATACTAAAACATCAGGCAGGAGTAGCCTTGGGGCACCAAGATAACGGCACCAGGCCTGTGCCTGGGAAGAAGGGGAAAAACAAGACATAGGATTGGGGATGGAGTTAGGGGGGTGGGTTCTTCCACAGGACCTGGGGAGTAACAGACAGTAACTGCTTATACAGTCAGAAGAATTTGGCTGAAGCAGGGCCTAGGAGCCAGCCTGAAGGGAGGTAGGGACAGGGCACCAAATGCCTGAAGGCAAATCTCCAGGCAGGGCCCCAGAGGAACCAAACCCAAGGCACTGCTCAGCCCACATCAGGCTAGTATTCATTAAATACATTCCTGCCCACACTGTACTTAGAGCTGGGAATCCTGAGCTAACTAGTTCAACAAATACAGGGGTTGGCAAAAGTAGGTTTACAGCTTTCCTATAAATAAGTAATACAATAATTAATAATAATATAAGCATAAACTCTGTGTTTCAAGTACTCACAACTATAAACCTATGTTTGTCCTACTTTTGTATTTGTTGACCTTCTGCCTGCAGTGCGTTGGATGGGGGGGCGGGCTGCGAGAGGTGAATAAGGCTTAGTGCTTCTCTCAAAGACCTCACAGTCTAGTGTGTGAAACAGACTCGTACAGAGAGGATTACAGCCTTCTGTGGATAGTACTACATGGAGGCAAACACACAAGGACCTGGGAGCAAATATTGTGACTGGCTGTGCTGGGAAAGGGGGCTGGTTCTTGGAGGCATCTTGGGTGAGGCCACTTGAAAAGCACCAAGTAGGCATAGGTGAGTAAGCTTTAGCCAGGCAAAGGAAGGGAGGGAGGAAGGGTAGGCTCTGCCTTTTGAAATGGTGTCTATCAATGGGAGTGGGTTTGTCAGAAGGGTGCCCCTTAGTGAAATGCATTAGCATTTTAAAATCCAAACTGTCTGACCCAGCAATTCTACTAGAAATTCTACCTGAGCAGAAGTACAAGGTTGTTTGTGTAAGGATATTGACTGTTGCATTGTTTGTAGTAGCAAGAGACTGGAAAGCATTTCAATATCCATCACTGGGGCACGATTACATAAATGATGGCACAACCATCAGATACTTCATTAGACAGTCCTTCACCAGCATGCTGCAGACCCTCAGTATTGCAGTGCAAGAGTATCCAGAAACCAAGAAGTTCCACAAGGGCGGCACAGAACAGTAGGCACAGTTACCAGGCATGTTCACAAGAGGTACATGCATGTCAATATGGCCTGGATACCGAGAATATCTCTGGAAAGATACATGACAAACAGGAGCTGAGGTCAGGGGCAAGAAGGAGCCTCATGTGCCCTTTGTCCCTTTGGAGTTTTTCTTAACTTGATTTTGAAAAGAGATTTTATTTTTAGAGAGAGTGGAAGGGAGAGGGAAAGAGAGGGAGAGAAACACCAATGTGAAAGAGAAACTTCAATCAGATGCCTTTCATGCCTGCTGAGCGTGCAACCCAGGCGTGTGTCCTGACCAGGAATCAAATCAGCAGCCTTTCACTTTGTGGGATGATACCCAAGCAACTGATCCACACCAGTTAGGGCATTAATTTGATTTTTTAAAACTATGTGTATACATAGCAGAGGGCAGAGGGAGAGAGAGAAGTGAGGGAGGCAGGAGGGGAGAGACTTTGGGCAAAGAGAACTGAATGAACAAAGGTGGGATGGGGATATATGGAATAGTCTGATAGTATGGCATGTGTGCATGATTCTCTGGGAACTGGAAACCTCCCAGGCCAGCCCGATAGGGAGAAGAGGAAGCACAGTCCAGCTGGCCTCAGGAGGACGGAGGACATGCGTGAGGGCCAGAGGGTAGCCCAGTCCCCGGAGCAGTTTCAGTACGGAAAAGACACCTCCAGATTGGACATGGGCAAAACTGAGAGATTATTAGAAAATCCACCATCATGTTGGGTAACAGGTATTTCTCTCTCAGTGGGGGATTATAGGTCATTTTAATTTTGTTTACATTTTGAGGGCATTTCTCAAATTCTCTTCAACAAGCAGGTGACCAGGGAGAAAAAGTACAAAAAAAAATTGGACTGTTAGTGAAACACTGACTCAAGCCTCTGAAGTGGGGCTATTCCCCAGGGAAGCCAGGTAGGGTCTGCCAGCCACCCTAGTGCAGAAGGACCTGCCTCCAAAACAGTTTTCATGATAATTAAGTGTGAGTGGTGAGCAGGGCACATACCCTCTCTTTCCAGCCTTGCTTAGCTTATTTATAAAATGGGACAAAAGAACTCCTACGTTATCGGGTGGTCAGAAGGAGCAAATTAAATAATGGATGGACACAATTTGCTATATAAGCACCAAGGAATGGTGGTTGTTGGTTGTTCCCACTTTTCTGGCTCTTTTTTCCCCCTGAGGTGAAGCACTAAGAGTGAAGGGCTCAGAGAAAACCCCCTAGTCCATGGTGGAAAGACCCCCTCCACACACACACATCATTCTCTCTTCAGCAACCTAAGAAGGCTGAATCCTCTGGATGCCTAGCCCAGCCTGGAGAAAAATGCTTAGCAGGGAGTCCAACATTCCCTTTGGAAACAGAGTGCGGCAAGAGGCGGAGGAGGAGGAGGAAGTACAATGTTTGCTATTTTTTTCTGTGCAATTGACTCTGCTGGCTGAGGTTCTTTACTCACCGCTGTCTGTGTGCACAGATGGTGGCTGAGCCCCTCTTGGTGAAGGGCTCGGCTTCCTGTGGAGAATGCCCACCCCTCCAGGCCCGCTGAGGAATGTGGGCTCTCTTGGGTGGATAGGCTCTGTGTCTGCCTCCCCTCCACCCCGCCCATCCCTCCCTGAGCCCCAGCATGATCACTCCTCAGGCCTAGATGAAGGAGCTTCTGTGTCATGGGGCCCCTGCCTGATTAGACATGGCTGCCACACTGACTCCTCCCTCACAGACTGGGCACTGGGGAAAGAAAAGCCCAGGGCTTGCCCAGAGTCTTCCCAGCTAGGAGAGTGGCTGCCCTGGAGCTCAGCTGGATCTGTAGGAGTCAGAAGATCCTGCTGGTCTATTTGTTCCTAAGCAAACAAATCCCAGAGTGCCAGGTTCAGGCCAGTGCTAGGTGGGGGCCTCTATGGCTCCAGTCCCTGGGGGTTGTGAGCCAAAGCCTAGAACATATACATGCAGATCTGATGGACCCCAAATCCTGAGCTGGTGTGGGCACTACAGAGGTGGAGCTTCCCAGTGGGCTGTAGGTAGGCAGCCTGAGGTAGAAGTGATGGGGTCCGCTGTCACTAGAGGAGTTCTAAAATGTCCCTTCCTCCTCTACTGTAGATGGGAGAGGGCTTTATAGTTTTTTTCCTCTTCTCTGTGTTCAAAGAGCCACTTGACTACTTATTAGCTCTGGGCCTTAGTTTCCTTCTCAGTCAAATGGGGATGGTAACTTTGTGGGACTGCTGTGAAGAGGACATGAGGGACTAGTGCAGTGGCAGTATGTAGGGGATACTCTAGAAGTGGCATTTCCTTCCCATATTTATTAATGGCTTCCTTTTGTGGAGCACTGGGCAATCCAGAAGTGACCAAGATGGTCTCTGATCTCATGTAGTCTCAGAGGTTTGAGTCCCTGGGGCCTCTAGTCAGGCTTAACCTTGAGCTCTGTTTCTGACCTGGGGTTCTGACCTGTCTCTAAGACTCTGTCACTGCTCAGGTCCTGTGACATGCCCAAGGCCCAGTCTTTCTCTTATTAGCTCAGCTTCTGTGGCCTTAGCCTGTGACTGCAGCCCACAGCCTGGAGACAGTTCTCCCTGGGCAGCCAGCCAGTCCGCTACCAAACATGTCTGAAAGTGTATTGTGCAATCTTCACAATAGCTCTACAAGGAAGGTGCTTTGATCACTAATCTCAAAGGTATTTGCTTTCAGGTCTCAGCACTGCATTTCACTTGCTCCATGACTTTGGACAAATGCCTTATTGTCTCTGTGCCTCAGTTTTCTCATCTGTAAAGTGGGAGTTAAATAATGGTAACCCCCTTTGAGAGGAGCAGTTGAAGTGCTGATGCCTATTAAGCTTTCAACACTTGTTAATTGTTATCCTTAACAAACCTAGGTTCAGAAGAGAAAATGTCCTGCCCAAGCTAATCAGGACTCTGTTGGATTTCCCATGCTGACTTATTGATGGTGCCATTGCAAGCACCTTCTAGCAGATTCTTGCGATACAACCCACTGCCTCCCAGGCAGGCCTCCCTCTGGGCTCCTATAACTTGGTCTCTCATCAGACCTTGCTTCACTTCATGCTAAAATAATAAAATTAATGATGCTAATAGAACACTGTGCTTGCACTTTAAAATACTGGACATATTCAATCCTTTAAGTAGCTCTATGAGGTAGGTGCTATAATCACCCCCATTTTCCCTATAAGGAAACTCAAGCACAGAAAGATTAAGTGATTTGCCAAGGCTACACAGCTATAAGTTGTAGGAACCAGAATCCAAACACAGAATTATTGCTCTTATCCATTATGCTGTGGAAGGAAGAGTTTAAGTTTGTCCCACCCCACTGTGGTGAGCTTGGCCATATCTGACATAAAACTCCATGGGAGCATGAGCCAGATCTGATTTGTTCACAGCTCAGTGGCTAGCACAGTGCCTGGCACATGGTAGGTGCTTAATAAATCATTGTTAAAGGAGTGAATAGATGAAACTAAAATAGGGTGTTGGCCATGGGGAGGGAGAGAAAAGACAGATTAGAGAGATAAAAAAGAGAACCCACCAGATTAGAGACTGATCCAATTGGTTATATGAGGAACTCTTGGATGACTCCCAAGATTTTAGCTTTTGGGTAACTGGATGATGAGGTCATTTACTGAGATATGAACCCTATATAGGAGGGACGGAATGCAGGGGTGGGAGAGAAGCATTGATGAATTCAGTTTAGGATTTCGAGTTTGAGGTGCTTTTGAGACATGCAGGGGGATGTCCAGGAGGCTATAGGATATAGGAGCTAAAAAGAGGGGTTTGGGCCTCCTGCCCACCCCCTTCAATCATACTCTATATGGCTGGCCCAGCCGGCCTTTACTCTTCTTACTGGGAAGGAAGGGAAGGGATCTTTGATGGTGGGAATGGAGGGGGGTCTTTTCTAAACCAAACAAACGCACACACAGTGCCTGCTTGTTGAGGATCAGCTTGCCTGGCTCAGGGCACATGTAGGCTGGCTTCCAGGGCAGACCCCCTCCCACCACCCGCCGGCCCCTGCCGCCTGCTCCCTGCCAAGGTGAGCTCTGACAGGGCGACTTGTCATCTTTTCAACACCTCATTTTTCCCTCCTTACTCACTGCCCGGGGAGAGGTCCTTCCTGTTTGCACACCTCGGGGGCTAGGCCAGGAGGAGGAACAAAAACAGCCTTCATGGGGCAGGGGGATGGGAGGGCAAAGGGAGAGGGCTGAGGGGACAGAAAGAGGGGGAAGGCATGGAGAAGAGGAGGAGGGGGACAAGAAGAAGGTTAAGGACCCAGCTCCTGCCTCCCCTCTGCCAGCCCATCCCTCTCTTTCTTTGTCTCTCTCTGTCTCTCTCACATGCATCTGGGAGACTGATTCCCAGGTCAACCCAAGGAGGTCAGGATTTTGGCTGGGTTTAGAAACTAGTTACATCTTCCTTACCTAGAATTGCACAACCCAGAACACCCTGCTCCGTCTCCAGACCCAGGACCTTTGTCCCCAGGTCCCCTACTCTTTATCTCTGCGTGTCCTGCTCAGTGGGTCTGCGACCTCGGGCCCCAAGCCCAAGACCCCCTGGTCCTCGCTCCTCGCAGGTCTCCTCCTAAGAGCCCCGCCCCCGGCAGCAGGACCGCAGGTAATCCCCTCCCCCTTCCTGCTCCTGCTGCTCCAGCCCCTTCCAATTAGCCGAGTCTCGGATCCCCTCTGCTGGGAAAGGCCTCCCCCCTGGCGCCCCCTCCCCCATCCGGCTCCCACGTGGGGAGCCCCGCTCCCAGGCCTGGCTGCCCTATT
>PVKM010010736.1:8073-34666 GCA_004027735.1 Carollia perspicillata | reverse complement strand
GCCCATAGATCAGACAATGATTTCTTAGATATAACACCAAAAGCACAAATGAAAAAGAAAAAATAATAGGTAAATTGGACTTCATTAGAACTAAAACTTTGTGCTTCAAATGACACCATAAAGTGAAAAGACTAACTATATAAAATAAAAATTTTATATAAACTATATAAACTAAAAATTATATATCTGGTAAGGGACTTTGAAATATATAAAGAATATATAGAGCAATCTTAGAATTAAACAATAAAAAGATAACCCAATTTACAAAATGGGCAAATAATTTGAATTGACATTTCTCCAGAGAAGATATATGAATAGCCAAGTAAGCACATGAAAAGATACTCAGCATTGTTAGTCATTAGGGAAATGCAAATCAAAACCCACAGTGAGATACAACTGACACCCCAGAGGACGGCTATAAAGAAAAAGAGTACATATGGCAAGTGCTGATGAAAATGTAGAGAGATTAAAAGCTTTGGACATTGCTGTGGGATTTTAAAATGGTGCATATACTTTGGAAAACAATGTGGCAGTTTCTCAAAAGATTGCACAAAGAGTTACTATATGATTTAGCAATTCCACTGGTACGTATATAGCCAACAGATATTAAAACATGTCCACACAAAAACTTGTACATCAGTGTTCATAGTAGCATTATTCGTAACAACCAAAAAGTGGGAAAAACCAGCTACCCTTCAACTGATGGGTGGATAAACAAAATGTGGTATATCTACACAATGAAATATTGTTCAGCCATTAAAAGAATGAGGTACTGACCCCATTCTACATGGGTGAACCTTGCAAACTATTCTAAGTGAAAAAAAAGCAAACCTGAGAGGCCACGTATTGTGTATTTCCACTTATGTGAAATGTTCAAAATAGGCAAATTCATAGACATAGAAAATAGATCAGTGGTTGCCAAAGGTTCAAAAAGAGAAATGAAGAGTGACTACTAATGGAAATGGATTTGTTTTTCAGGTGAAAAAAATGTTTAAAGTTAAATTATGGTGATCGTTGTACAACTCTGAATATACAAAAAAACCACTGCATTGATCATTTTAAAAGTGACTTTTCTGTCATGTGAACTACATCTAAATAAAACTGTTTAAAAAAAAACCTCTTGTGTGCCATGTACTGTGCTTAGTGCTTGATATAAAAACAGGTCAATGTGTTATCTATATTACTCAGTGATAACATTTACTTTGTGATATTACTGCATAAATCATGAACATTTGATATATCTTAGTGACTTTTCTGACAAATTCATGATACCCTATATGGCAGCTTTGGAATGTAATTGTTAAAATAATGTAAAGGTTTTGAAGCTTACCGAAACCAAATTATTTTTGTCCACATGAAAGGGGACTTGAAGAGATGAGCTAGTGGAATGCTTTTTAAATTTGTAATGTTTTTTCTTTAAACTTTTTCTGTAATGATCATGATATAAAAAAGCAACTTTGCATTCTCTTCAGCAAATATTTATTGAGCACTGATATGCCAAAAGCATTTGGGACTGTAGCTTAAACATATATAGAACCAAATAAATTTAAATATATAATATGTTGTGTAAAAGAATTCTAAACAGAGCCTGAGACTTAGCAGGCTCTCAATAAATTTCTAAATAACTTTCTTGAATGTTAACGAGTTAAAATGGAATATAACCAATAAAGGCAAGACTCTTGGGAAGTATTGTGTGGGTTCATGCATATTGATTTTATTAACTTGACAATTTTAAGTTAACAAAATAAATAAATAAAGGGCACCACATCATGCAAACAACTCAATAGTATTTCTACAGCACATTTACCATGTCAATGGCTGGAAGTGAAATTTCCAAGCAGAAGTGAAAGCTCCTCTTAATTATTTAAATCTGGCTCTTCTGAAACTGTATTCATTAGTACCACTGAAAATCCTATTATCTAAAGGTCTCTTTCTTCTGGGAAATCTAAATCAATTTATGATAACTAGATCAAGTAATCAGTAGTTTTGTTTGTTTGTTTTCTGAAGCGAAAAAAGAGGACAAAGAATGGAGAAAAGGCTGGGAAATAACGTGTAATCTTTGATTCCTAAATTTAGGCTTAGAAAATGTGCAGATCCTTTTGATAAATAGCTCAACAGTTCCCATAGTGAATAGCAATGTGGTTCAAGTCCCTGCCCATGCAATGGCATTTTTCACTTGTGGATTCAAAGAACTATTGAGAGACAGTTAGAAAAGTCAGGGCTGTTATTCACTGGGAGGTTCAGCTGAAATAATCTGAGCAGAATAATCAATTCCCAAACACAGTTTTGAATCATTGTAACATGGAGGGCAGGAGCCTGAAAACCCAGGTGTTCCCTGAATCTGTTCATAAGATTTGGTATTATACTAGAAAAGGAATGTGGGTAGACTGGAAACATTTTGTGCTCTGTTGCTTGCTTCCGCTTGCTTTAACCACCGTGATGATCAGGTCTGCTATAGTAACAAGGCCTGCTCCTGACAAAGAAGAAATTGAAATATAGCCTAAATCCCCAGATGTGATTTAAATATTTGTGTCTCCCCCAAATTCACATATTAAAATTCTAACCTGCAAAGATGATAGTATTAAGAGGTGGGGACTTTGGGAAGTGCTTACATCACAATAGGAGGGATCTCTAGCCCCTCTCACCATGTGAGAGAGATCACACACAGGATGTTTGCAACCCAGAAGAGGGCTCCTACCAGACCCAACCCTTCTGGCACCCTGATCTCAGACTTCCAACCTCCACAACTGCGAGAAATAAATTTCTGTGGTTTATAAGCTGCCTAGTCTGTCGTATTTTATTATAACGGACATACTGAACTAAGACAGCTTACTGTTTATAAAAGCAGAGAAAACAAAGTGCACCAAAATATACAAGGGTTGCTCACTCATTAAATAACAATATAGTAAATACAGTAATCTGTTGCCATAGGTGGCTCTCACACAATTCGGTTATCTGATTGTATGTCAACGTTTTATAATAAATATCCACAATCTTCAAACATTGACATAGGCGTCAAATATCTGTAAATAAGCAAACATAGCTGGGTGGGGTGTGAGGAGTCACTTCACACTCACTCTGCTCTCCCTTTGTACAGGTTGGAACCCCAGCCAAGAGACACACCCTCGGTGACAAAAGGGTCAACTGTAAAAATGCCCAGCCGTTATAGAACTATTTTGCTAAGACTGAAGAAAAGGAAAAGATGAAGAATAGATATTAAGTTACTTCAAAATTGCTTTTTATTTTTTTAAATGTGTGTTGTAAAATATTAAAGCAATACCAACACGAAAATAAAAGTGAAATTTCCTTCCATCCCATCTCCCCATCTCACATCCAGAGGTAAACACTGTTAAAAAATTATTTTATATAAATATATACTTCTAGAACTTTTAGAAGCATATATACATTATATATTTCATATGCATATATGCCTTAAAATTTCTCATAAGATTATACTATGCACCTTTTCTTTGCACTATGCTTTTTATCTTAACTAGTATATTCTGAACACTTTGTCACAATATATAGCTCAACTTCATTCTTTCAATGTCCACCAAAAATTTCTGAAGTATGCATGTGTGATAATATGTTTTAATATTTAGATTGTTTTAAGTTTGTTACTAGTCAAAGCAGTGTCACAGGGAGCATCTTTGTACACATATTTTCGCCATTATGTACGTGAGGGTTCCCAGAACAATTTCTTCTTAACATTTTAGAAGTTAATCTATGAGAAGGCTTACCAACCTGAAGAAGTTTTGAATGCCAGTGAACCTGATTTGTTAGGTATATATTGTATTTACAAAATATATTTAATGTCTCTCCATTTTTTCTGACTCCTACTCATTTCTCCTTCACACCCATGAAAACCTAGGATCTCTTATATTTCGTATATGAGTCTTACAATTTGCTAATCTAAGTTAGAATCAGGAGCTCTGGATTCTACTCTCAACTTCAAAACTGAATGGTTCACTTTGAACAAATCTTACATCTCCTTTGCCCTTAATTACTTCCTCTATAAAATAAATGTTTAATGATCTTTATGTTCCTTTCAAAACTTAAAATTATTTTGCTTTATGCCATTGGAGAAAAGATGCAAACAGCCCTTAAAAGCTTACAGTATAAATAAGGTAACTGAAATCTGCAATATCCTAGCCTTCCCACTAAGTACAGTTTCTTAGAGTATTTCACTAGAAATGACTGAATAAGAACACCTGGACTGGGCTCAAAGAGTGAGCAGCAAATACATAACAGAATTGGAGACCTTAGGAGGTGTCTTTCTCCTATCCACCCAGCCAAAAAAGATAAGGTGATTAGGTGAGAGTAAGTTTCTCAGATGAAACACAGGAAGCATATATAGAGAGAAAGAGTTTGGGATTGAAGAAAATTATGCTAAAAGGTTAAATAAGAGATTAAAAACTTCACAATTTTGTTAAGAGTGAATCTGACTTAATATCATATTGCTGAATAAATTAATACTCATAAGTTTCCTCAAGTTGAATGAAACACAACACATAATTCTAAGAGTTACTGACCATAAAGGGCAGGTTTTATGTTAATTACTGCCCAGAATCTTTTTAAACCCTCTTTTGCTGCATAGAGTCCTTCCTTCCCAGCTAGAAGCCTGGATTCATTCCCTCAGCCTCCCCTGAAATGAAGTGCAGGACTTGACCTAGGCTCCAGACATCAAACACACCCACAGACCTAGGGCTTCGATTCCGAAGCGGGTAATGGGAACATGCAGGTGCATAGTGAAAGGCCTCTTCTGCCAGGGTTCCCGGCATCAGTCTTACAAGCTGTGGTGTTCGTTGTGAATGCTGACGGGGGATTGATGACTTCCCTGGAGCGGCTGTTGTTACAATGCAGAGTATTCCAGCTCAACCCCGACTTTCTTGGGGTATTCTCTAAACCTCTGAAGGTTATTTAATGTATTTAAAACTACTCAGTGCAGCTCTGACTGGTGTGGCTCAGTTGGTTGGGTGTCCTGCATTCTCGGTCAGGACACATGCCTACATTGCAAGTTCAGTTCTGGTCGGGGTGTGTATGAGAGGCAACTGATTGATGTATCTCTCCTTCTCTTCCTCCCTCCACTCCCTTCCTCTAAAAATAGTAAAATCTGTAAAAAACAGAGAAATACTCAATGTAAACACATTTCCACAATTGAGTTTAAACACTTCAGTGGTCTTAATATTACTTTGTTAGAAGTCCAGAAGGATACAACTAGAAAGAAACTCAAATGAAAAAAAGAAATAATAATCTTTTGGGATGTTGGGAAGAAAAATAATAGGAAAAAAATTTAAAAGGTCACATCTAGGCAATTGTTTTGTGCAGTCAGAATCTGTGTATGAAACTATCATGACCAAGCTGATTATTTGACTGTGTTAATAATAAGTATCATCAAATGATTGTTTCAACTATATAGGTGATGCTTGCAATACTACTAGAATGTCTGCATTAAGTATCCCCAGTCTGGTTTAGTGATCTGATAAACATACTGTCCATGCTTGAGAACTGTCACTATGGACAGAAAAGATGGAAAGGATACAGGAGAAAGTACATGTTGTATGCAGAATTTAATCCATCTGAGTTCTCAGTCATGTCTGCATCTATCTGTCTATCTACCTATCTATCTTGATGTAACACTTTCACAAGTGTTACATTCTAAGATATAGAGTGAGATTTTGGGGGAGGTAGGGGAGTACATGTGAGGAAGTAAAACATGGAAATAAACTTTTTATCCCTACAACTATTAAAGATGCACCTATAGCTGTTCTCATTGACAAGGCAAGACACAGATCATGAGTACTTCTGTCTTGAAGCCTATAACAAAGGTCCTTTCCCTCCCATTTATAAAAGAAAATTGAGCTGAGTGGAACAAGAGAATTAGATGAAGAACTTGGAATCTACTGCAATTTATATTTTAAAAAGAAATAATTCCTAACTTAAAGAATCGTAGTATTAACAGATGATTGCAATACATCAGTGTGTATCACCTGTCAGTTGAGAACTGCTTTGCACTCCATTTACCCTGACTGAAGAATCGTAAGGATTCACCAAGGAAAATGCATAACAATTACAGTGAGAGAAGATCTGAGAAAGGTAATGCATTATAATTTCAAAAAATATAAAGATTAATAGTATATTAGTTATCTATTGCTGTATAACAAATGACCCCAAAACGTAATGGCTTAAACCAACAGTACGCATTTATTGTCTCCCACAGTGAATATAGATCAGAAATGCAGAAATAGCTTGGCTTGATCCTTCATGAGGTCAGAGTCAAATGTCTGTGGAGGATCTGTTTCTCAGCAAGCTCGCTCACATGGGTGGCCAATTGTTGCTGGCTGTTGGCACATGGGCTTTTCCCAAAAAGCTTCTTTATGTCTTAATGGCATAGTGGCTTCTGTCCCCTATAGAAATGGGTCCAAAAAGAATCAAAGGAAAAGCTTCAGTGGCCTTTATGACATACCCTTGATGTCACACACTGTTACCTTTGCCCTCTGTGGATCATACGAGTCAGCTCTGACTCAACGCGACAATAGACTAGAAAGTGAATTCCCTGAGGTAAGGATTACTGGGGGCCATTTTGGAGCATACACAGTATAAAAAAAAAAAGGAAACATGATTAAGAAGGACACTGTAAGTCTCCTTTTTCAGAGGTGAAAGATACCTTAAGATTGGTATATTGAAACTGTTGGGAAGAGTAGAGAAATAATTTTAAAGAAAAGGTTTCAGGAACCTAGGACCTATATCTGGATAAAGGAGAAAAGATGGTGGCCCTCAGTAGAGCCTAGCTCCTTGGGATATATTTTAAGAAAGACCATGGGGGAGAAATAGCTGAAGGGCAGCAGTGTAGGATTTGTACTAGGCTCTTACTCAGAGCTTAGAGCCCAAAGAGATCCATTGCATTTCCTACACATGCTTCCTTTAGGTCATTAAACTCATTTCATCAAAATAGAAAGGGATCCAGGGACTCAAGGAAGATACTATTTAATAGTAAAACTTGTAAACAAATCATCATGGATATGGCATAGGATGAAGAGCAGTAATTGAACTAGTACCACATCACATGGCTGTTGCTTATACCAGGTCTGCATTGTTGCCTCACTGGGTTCTCTATAAACAAGAATTCTATGAACACTACCCAGACCACCACTGCATGAAGACAGGGAGGAGAGAAACAAATTACTGTTGAGGACTTAACATGTGCCAGGCACCAGGCTAGGTGATTTCTACACGCTGATCATTTAATACAATTCACCACATTTCACAAAAGGGAAATCGAGGTTCAGCATAGTTAAAGGCAGTGGGGTCTTGCTAATTTTCCTAAATATCCTTTTTTTCCCCCTTCTCCCCTTTGTGCTAGAACTTCTATTGTTTTTAGCTGGGTACTTGGCTGGCTAACTAGAGGCTACAATTTTCAGCCTCCCTTGCAGCTAAGTATGGCCAAGTAATTCAATAATAGTCAATGGAATGTGACTAAAATTGATATGTGCATGTGCAACTTGTACACCATGCCTTTTAAAGGAGTATCTTCCACTCTCCTATATTCCCCCTCTTAGATTTAGGCAGACCTAGGAAGAATGAAAATCACCAGGTGAGAAAATGGCACCATGGGAAGCTTCCTGCCGACCCTACCCAGGAAGATTAGGGTCTGGGGTCGGCTTATCAGGCATAACATGATGCAGCTTTCACCCAGCAACCAGCTCTAGCCAATCAGACTCTAATACCCCAACCACAGGTTTTTGCATTTCAAAACCCTGATCTAAGAACAACTGTGCAAGCCCCAACCTCCCTTGGTTGACGCCCCAACCTCCCTTGTTGGCCCCCCTTTCTTCTTAACCTCTCTCCACTTTCCCTCTTATTCCCCGCTAATAAACCCTGCTCTCCTTAGCTTGCTGCATCCGTCTGGTTTCTTGAGCTACTCCAACCTAACACCCCCATTCCTAGCAGGCAGAAACATGAATGTAGTGTTGAGTCAGCTTCCACAGTGCAGATAGGACATCACCTTATGGCACAGCAGAACCCAAGTCTGCAGATGACCACTGAAGCTGCCTACCAGCTCAGACTTCCAGCCAGTAGGAGAGAGAGAGAGAGAAATAAAGTAATGTATTTTATTTAAGCCACTGTTATTTTGATCTCTGGTAAAGTGGCAAAACCAGTACTCTGATATGTTAACTTGTCAGAGATCATCCAGCCACAAGTGGCAGACCTGAAGAATCCTCACTTTCCAGCTTCTATTCTATCACCTGTCATACACTTTGACAAGAACGATGTCCTTACTAGAGGACAATGTTATTTTTACTCTCAATAGTCCTGTGTATTGTTAGAGTTCAACAAATATTTGAAAGTTCATTTTGACAACTTTGCCCTTATTTCACGAAGAGCCAAAACTATGGTTCCTCCAATGTTGAGTACTATTTATCTACATTACAATGAATGTCATACTTTTTAGAATTTGGGTTCTGCTTATATTCTGTTCTGTTTTGGGGTTCTGACTCATCTTCTTTGGAACATATGTCTATTTGAGGGATGTTAAATTTACATTGTTTTCAAATTCAGTGTTCTCTGAGCATATTATTCCTGTACCTTATACAGATGCCTACCATCTTGCCGTCTTTATATAGTTCTTCCTATTCAGACTAAAAATAGGAACACATACAGCTAAAATTAAGCCAATACCTACTGATATGGTTATGGTGGTTAGTAATAAAATATTACACTAGTTCCACATTCCTTGGTCAACAGCCAACAACTTTTAACCCCTGAGGTCTCCTAGCAGTTTTAGCACCTGTGGTCCCTCCTTTAGCATCCCTGCATATCCCCAGCTGCCAGGAATCTGCTAAGGAAGTTTCCCCTCTGTGACCTGAGCCTTTTTTGATTAATTTGTGCTTGTTACTTATTGGTTTCTACATATTTTTTAGAAGATTTTACCCATTTACTTTTAGAGAGAGGGGAAGGAGAAGGAGAAAGAGAGGGAGAGAAACATCAATGTGTGATTGCCTTTCATGTGTCCTCTACTGGAGATCTGGCCTGCAACCCAGGCATGTGCCCTGACTGGAATCCAACCCACAATCCTTTGGTTCATAGGCCAGTGCTCAACCCACTGAGCTACACCAGCCAGAGCAGTTTCTAAATATTTTTAGTGTCACTTCCAGGAGCATGTCCAGGGCTTGCAAAGTAACTTAATGATAGTTTTTCATTTCAACAATGCCTTTGAGAAGCCTATCAGTATAAATGTACTCTTTTCCTGATAGTTTTATGTCTTCTCAAAAACTTTACTTCCATAATTCAAGGCCCACACTTGTAATATTCTTCCAAGGCCTTTCCACAAAATCTCCACTTACTTTAGTACACACAAAAACACACACTATTATTAAGCTAATACAAAACTGTGCTATGGGGAAATAAAGGGAATGTAATTCAAACTTTTTCAAAATTCCTGCAGTTTAACCACTTTCCCAAATAATTCTGTCCCCAAAATGAAATGTATCTTATTTGTTTATACTGTAAAATTATATTCTCTAAAGTGGGGTCCACATTTTACATAAAGTTACCTTTTCTACCGGTAAATATGGAACAAAGCCCTGTTGAAATAAACTGAAATGTTTTTCCTTTCTACTTTCTGACAATTATAACATAATGTATGTAGCTTTTATTGTCAGCTACAGTAATCATACTTGAAAAATGTATCAGAAAGTGTATGACATAAAACATTTAGCATGCTGTCTGGCATGTTATCAATACAATAAATATTAGCAATCATTAGTATTGTTGTTGTTATTGTTATTATTATAACTCTAAACTGGAAGTCTCATCCTGCTATTTGCCTATGCTTATGATCCTCAATGGCTCCCCATTGCTTTTCTTAACACAGTTACTAGTGGGCTTGATGGTCAGCCTCTCGGCTTCTTTTTCAGTCCTCATATCCCAACACCCACAATCTGTCTCCCTTTTCTGTTCCAATCGTTGGGAACTACTTTAAGTCCCCTAACTGGACTCTGCCTCTCTAATCTCTAGGTTTGTGCATATACTGTTCTCTGCGCTTGAACACTTCACCTGAGTATCTCTTATTCATCTGTAAGGTCTCAGTTTAGATTATGCTTCTTCCATGTAATCTAGGTTCAATGCCTCTCTTACAGCAATCCGCGCCACATCACACTAATGTATGATGTGATTACTTGTCCATTTCCTGGTTTACAAACTCTGTGGAGGCAAGGAAATGGTTGGGCTCTTTTCACTGTTGAATTTCCATTTAGACCATTAATACTATGATTGTTGAAAAATCAATGTTTAGAGAGGAGCATGTGCTTTCCTCGTGAAAATAACAAATTCAGTTTGAGGAAGTTCACATTTATTTAAAAGACTAAAATCAAAAACAAATCTGTATTTATATTTAATTACTATGTGTAAATATACACATGCCTTCTACATCTTAGACTGCAGCCTGTGTTTTAATTTCATGGCCCAGAAAATGGGGAAAGGATATTTGAGGACTGTGGAACAAAGAAGAGATAATAAATACTATGTATTATTACAATTAATTTTAATGCTAGGATAATAGACATTTAGTTATACATATTTTATGTCCTTTCTTCATTAAGCACAAGTGTTTTTGAGATAAAAAAGTGCTGAGAGTATGACTGAATTTTATTATTGTTTCAAAAGATGATCCATAGTAATTTATCTCTTTCTTAAATGTTATGATTATAGTACCCTTAATTAATATTGGTGTGGGTATTTTTTTAAATCCAAGGAACCTGTAATCAAACCTATCTTGTCATAAGGGAAAGACAAATACTTGTATGTACATTTAGAACTAAAAGGGACAGGTGAACCTTTTTAAAAAGGTTCTTTAAGAACATTTAAGTACTTTGTCTGGAGCCGACCAACAGCCAACACTTGACACAGTTGGGATGGATGAGATTCAGGCAACTGTGGCTGGATTTCCTGTATATCTCTTCTTGCATGTCTGCCTTTGTTATTAACAGGTAGTGGGATTTTTAGACACCTGTATTTCAGGCCCAATGATCTGCAGAATTCCAATGAGGTTGTACAAAATGATTTCTTGGCCATAGAACAAAAGTCCTCCCTGAACATCTAAAAGTTGGTAGAATAACAGCCCCTCCTATACCTTAGACAGGAATATATATTAATAAAATTAAATAAGTAAAGAAGCAGAGGAAGCTGGTTAACTATTACAAACTAAGCACATGGAAACAATTACTAAGGAGTTAGCGTCCTAAAAACATGAAGAAAGATTCTAGGCAAGAAGATAGATGGCTAAGTTAGCCAACCACAAAGGCCTTTTAATAAAGTTTCCATAACCACTGTCCAATCTAGCATATCCTTTTGATTTATGCTAAATTCTGAGAACTTTAATAAGCACCTATTCATCAATAGACATTTAAAGCTCTGTACATACAGCTGTTTCTAATTGTCTGATTTATAGCCCTCCTGGTCAAAATAACCTTTGTTCAACATAACTGAATCTATAGAACTTCCTGTACGTTTCCAAGTTACTTCTGTACTGACTCTTTCTACTTAAATGATCACGCCATGCACCTGTTCCCTTGTTGTCATGTAACAATCTCTATAAAAATAAAGCTTAATTAAACTCCTTTGAGTTCAGTCAGACCCACAGAGGCTGGCTGTTCTCCGGCATCCAATTGGGTGTCCGTCTCTTCATTTGTTGCTTGCACCGTCCATACTGTAGGAATGCTGAAACCTGCTGAAGCTGGACCCCGGCAGTACTTTAAGATTTTATTTATTTATTTTTAGAGAGAGAGGAAGTGAGGAAGAGAGAGGGAGAGAAACATTGATGTGCATAAGAAACATCCATTGGTTCCCTCTAGCACACCCACAACCAGGGACCTGGCCTGCAACCCAGGCATGTGCCGTGACCAAGAATCAAACCTGTGACCTTCGGTTTGCTGGATGATGCTCAACCTACTGAGCCACCAGTCAGAGCATGAATTTTTAACCCTAAAATAAATTCTAATAACCAGTATAATTAATCACATCATATTTACTTAGGAATCTTCTTTGAATTAACTTATATATACTTGGTTAACTTCTACTCTAGAATAGTTGCCCTGACCCCCTGACCTATGGTGGCTCAGCTGGTTGGGCGTCTACTGTAGAGTGAAATTATTCTACATTCTTGATGAAAATGGTGTTACAGTTAAATAATGACTTAGCTCAAAAGTAAAGTAACATTTCTGGGAAGGGGACCTCAGCTTTCTAAAAAAATTTTTTTGAACTAAGTGTCTGGAACCCTTTCCCAAGCAGAAAGTTGAATAACTTCCTTGCTACAAAAAGGAGTGTTGTTGCTTTTAGACTATCTTTCACACTGTGATCTTAGACAACATTTTCTGAAGGAAGCTGAGGTTTAAAGTAGGTAAATTGTCCAGAAACACTTTCCTTATATCTCTTTTTTGCGGGGGGAAGGTATAGAGAAGTGGGAATGGATTATTAGACCATCCGCCTGAAAAAAAATGTGAAGTGTTGTAAGTAAAATACTGGAGTTAGAGAAATGAAGGGGTGTCAGGCTGTAGAGGTAGCCTCAAACTCAATTGAAGATATGGAGGAGTTTCCAGGAATAAGGTATGAACAAAAGAATAAGTTACTAAGTGAAAAAAAAACCCCACAGAATGGGAGAAAATATTTGTAAATCATATATCCAGAATGTGTGAAGAACTCTTAAACTCAGTAATCAAAAGACAACACAATATTTAAAATAGACAAAGGACTTTAACAAACATTTCTCCAAAGGAAATATAGGTGTGGTTAACAAGCACATGAAAAAATACTCAATGCCATTGATCTTCAGGGAAATGTAAATCAAAACCACAATAGATAAAACTTCTCACTGCTGGGCAGTCTTTAATCAAAATAAACACAAATCTATAGGGGAAAGAGGAAGTGGGAATGACTACTAATGGGCGCAAGATTTTCTTTGGGATCATGAGAATATTCTAAAATTAGATGATGGTGATGATGCACAACTCTGTAAACATATATATATTCAAACATCAAATGTGTGAGTTAAACTGGAAATCTTCACAGTATGTAAATTTATATCTCTATAAAGCTGCTATAAAAGAATGAATTACTAGGCATATTAGCTACACACAATTTTTATCCTCTTTACCACCTTCCTCAAAATGTGGTCATTCCATTAACTGTATATTTTTCTTGAAAAAAATGTATGTCCCTCACACCTGAAAAAAATTGAGTTGAATATTTTCTATTTTTCTCATAAAAACCAAATAACTAAATTGTATGTTGCTTCTTCCTCTTTCTGGTGTCAGGGATTACCAATTTAAAACTGCACATCTAGATGAAGCCATCTCCAGAGAGAAATTTAAGTAATCCTCTAAGTATAGTCAAGTTATTCTTACTATCGGTCCATTAGACTTCCTACTCTACACTGGACCAAATCTGTGTGCACTTCAAAACTTCTGTCATCACTCTTTAAATCTCCCTAATGTAAGGGTTTATCACTCATTAAAATACCTTCTGGTTAAATGTTTTCGTATTGCTAAATCTATTTTTTTTAAATGTCTGATCTACCCTTCTCATTTTAGGCACTCACTCTCCCCCTGAACTAAGCATAGAAAACACAAGAACACCAGGGTAGGAAAACCGCACAATCTCAAAATAATTGTTGGAAAACAACTTCTCTTTTTCTAGAGAGCTGGTATTTAAGTGTGTTTTCCCTTTTTCTTCCTTTTCTTTTTTTTTCCAAAGTAACTTCCTCTACGTCTGGCTCTACAGATGAGGTCAGAGCCTCAAAAATACCATTCAGTATCATTTATTTGGAAGTTTCCTCAGAGGAGAGGATTGGCTTGGGAAAGAGTTTGGGTGGTTACAAATGAGACAGAAAGATAAAAGATGAGTCAATGAACATTGCTAAAACTGTGGTCTCTGCACTACAACATTAGTGATATTGGATTTCTTTGCAACTTGGCAACCATAAACATATAGTGATGAGTCTAACAGATTCCTCCTAAGTATGATGGTAAAAACATAGGCAGAATGCTCTTACTGTATGCATCAATTCTATCAGTCATTATCTGATACTTGAATAAAACACTAGACTGAGGAAGCAAAATTTTAAACACATAGCAATTTTCCATTACTGAAAAATCCAGTAGGACTCTGTTGGATCTCTGTTTATTCAATAATACACCAAGATCAAATGAACTTTATTTAAAAAAAAAAAACAAATTTAAAAAACACTTTGTATGTGGGGAGTCTATCTCTTCTCAAGCCACTACTTGAGAAATTATCTGACTACCTTTACCTCAGGAAATATTTTTAAAAATACTTTTAAATAAAACTACATAATAGCGACTAACATGATTGACCCTAAAGTACATTCCAGACAGTATTTAATAATTTTTCATGTATTTACTCAGTTCAACCTCACAATCATTTTATGAGATAGGCATTATCATTTTTACCACTCTACAGATGAGAAAATTAAGGCACAGAGCACACAGTAAGTGATAGGCTAGAGACTTGAACCCAAGACAGCCCTCCTGCAGAGCAAATACTCTAGCTGCCATTCCTACTCCCTTTTTAGGTCCAAAGTCTTCCCTGAGAAAAAAGGAAATTCCATTTAGTCTCATGAATGGATCTTTGTGATGAAGATGAATCTATTTAGTGCTGATTCTGAAGATGTTTTGGTGCTTTTTCTTTTTTTTTTTTTAGTGAAATTTCTAGGACCTATCTAAAAACTTTGTGTCACTGAAAGGAGAGAGTGTTACTCTATAAATGTTGTGTTAACTAGTTGAGTCAGATCAACCATAATTGAAAGGACAAAGCCAGCCCCATTTGCCACTGAGGCACCATTTGCCTAGCAGGCCTATGACCTTGTTAAACATGACTGCCATTTTACTCTCCTGAGTTTGTCCAAAGGACTGGAAATTACTGGAAGCAAGAACAAGATGAACCTCTCCCTACAGCCCCAGGCAGAAAACACTGGAACAAACTGCAGATTGTGTTACAAGTCCCCAAATCCCAGAGGCCACACAACAGCAATCCCCCCCCACCCTTTTTTAATCCAATCATAATCCAATTAAAGCTCAAAGCCCCTGCCTCTCAAGGCTGGTATATCACTCTAAATCATGACCCACTCCTTTCTTGGAGAGTGAATAAAAACTTTATTCTCTACACTTTTTTTCTTTGTGAATTTTTCACAGCCTGCACCACAAACCACCTTGATATATATTGCCTGGATACCTAAGTGCATGGACAAATGACATTTGTCAGGAATAGAAAGGGGGGTCCTGATATATAAAGTTCTTAAATTGTACTTAAAAAAACTTTTAAAATATGTTTATCAATTTTAGAGAAAGAAGAAGGGGGAGAGAGAAAAAGAAACATCAACTGATTGCCTCCCATACATATTGCCTCCCATACATGCTCCGACTGGGTATAAAACCCACAACCTAGGGGTGTGTCCTGACCAGGAATTGAACCTTTATCCTTTTGGAGTATAGGACTTCAGTGCTCTGACCTAAGAGCCACACAAGCCAGGGCTTAAATTGTATCTTAATTTAAGGAGTGACTTTAAGTTTATGTCAGTGATACCTGGAGTTTTGTATGCAAGGCCATCCTAACAAGAATTATAAGGACATCAGCCCTTGGAGATCCACTTGGACACTTAGAAAGGATTGCTTCATTCAAGGTGTACAAGCAGTACCACTTCATTCAGATGTTTTCACAACTTTAAAACAGTTTATTATGTTTATTCCTTCTTTTATATCTGATATCTAAGAACTTTACACATTTAAGGCATTTTAAAATATCTTACAACAGTCAGGTCATGATAAAACAGACTAGAGATTATAACTGATTGAGGCATTGGTGATATTTGTCGAAACCTGAGACATAATCAGTGGTCCCAGCCAGAAGTCCAGAAATATAATAATGGAGAGCTAGTTTTACTATTTTAAAAGATGGGTTACATATTAATTTCATAAGGTTACACAAACTAGTTAAATATCAATTTCTTTTTGTTATTATTGGACTATAATAGCAGTGTGGTTATCACACTGGTAGTTCACGAGGAACTCTCCAGAAAAGGACTGTTTCATTCATCTTTCTTGGCACAGTGTTCAGTACATGCCTGGCTGTGGTAGGGAGTAAACAGTTATTTAGTGCATGACCACGTGTCTACAGAAACTCTGATTGTCTGCTGGTGACATTCTAGACATTCTTGGGATTTATTAGATAGAGCAGATGGTTACCAGAGTGTTGCAATATGCTAGAGATTTCACAACTACAGTTTTATCAGTCTAACACATAAGTGACGTCATGCACGAGTACAGAGTAACTGCCCAACTTTAGTGAGCGATAAGAGCGGTGAAGAGTGCCGAAGTGTCTGTGTATTACTTACGTTATTTCTTGTTGGATCAACTAACATTTCTGCTTCTTGGCATCAGAACCATGGTACCGATGTGTGAGATCTTTATGTCGTTAACCTTTTGATAATGATTTTTACCTGACAAATGTATGACTCAATTAGTAAGGGAAAACAAAAAAACAGATACAGAATTGAACGGATGCTCTCCCAACATATTTGTCTGAGCAAGATGAACCCATTCAAATGATTGAAATCCATTCAAAAAGATAAAAAAAGGAATTATCAAGAGTGGAAAAGGGGCCTTTAGTGGTGAATGGTGGTAAAAATTCTAGGGCGGAAATAACTACATGCAATATATTTATATCAAATAGATTTATCAAATAAATATATTCATATTTTAAAATATATTTTAATATAATGCATATACTTATGTAATATGTAACATATTTATGTATATAAATATGCATATTTCTGAGCCTGCTGATCATGGCTAACTTCCTGAACTGTAATGCTGGCCACAAGATTTGGACCAAAGCCACAGAGAGGAAGCACCTGCCCATCCACCACCGTTCCCGTCCCCTCCATCACTCCACACCTATTCGTCCCACTGCTGTAGCCTAACTGCACACTCGAATCCAGCATTGCTCAGGTTCTCCAGAGTTCAGGTACAAGTGATAAAGAACAACTTTGTTTCCTAGGGTTATTGTTCAAGGTGGGGTGAGCAGGAAAGATGATGGGCTGATCAGCAGTGCAGGACTCTAGCATTCCTGGGTTTTTTTCACTACATGCTTCCCAAAATTGCTTTCTTAACCATCTACCATAACATAACTTGTATTACTATGTAACTATCTAACTACATAAATATTGAGTTTCAATCTCTAAACCATTAGGTGACATAAACTTGCATTTGGGGGAAAAGAACCTCCTTTGAGAACAGGGTATGGGTTTATTTTCTTCATTGTGTTTGTCTACATTTTCCAAAGTTTCCAAATACCAAATTCCCTACACTGAAATAGATAGGTATTGCTCTTGTAATAAGAGAACAATACCAAAAAATAAAACCACTAAAAAGAAATAGACTATACAAGCAGGAGTAAATAATTGTCTTACAGCAGTTATTAAGGACAGTTGAAATTCAAACTTTGGAAGAAGATATTCATTACCACTAAGTAATGTTATGATAGAATAAGTATGGTTTACAAAGTGTTTTATATACATTTTCCAGTGTATGTTAGCAGTTAAGAAAGGCCAAGTTCCTCCCACAGGTTGATTACCACCTAAATGCTGGCTTCCTTTATATATAAGAGAGGAGTGAGGAACCCAGGGAGTCAGCCCCAATTTCCCTCCATATTCATAAATTTACTCAATGAATATTGAGCATCTGCAATATTTCAGATAAGTACAAGGTACTCTAAATATAATAGAGGATAGAATAGACATGGAAACCTACTGCCCAGTCAATGAGATAAGAGAAAAGGTAAATAGATAAAAAATAATTTAAAAATTTAACCCTTGCTACAAGGTAGGCAATTCCCTCCAACCAAAAACCTCCAGGAATATACTCTAGTTGAACCAGCTGGTGTATTACTGGTTGCAGTGAGTAGAACACACACCGTATGGAATTGTAGGCCTCTCAGTTAGAGGGTGTTAGGAAGAGCCTGGCTGGGTGATTTGGGAGAGGACCTAAAGAAGTGGGAGTCTGATCCACATTGGATACTGTCAGGGAAAGGGTGTGCAATTCTATAATCTAGTACAGACGCAGCAGTAACATTTAGTACAAGACAGAAAAGTTTGATATTTCGTGGGTTGTACATGCCTGGTTTTGTCTGCGCTTAGACAAAATGATGAAGTGGACTCACTTTGTTTCATTGTATTATGGTCTCAAAGTAGCCTTGTCTGAGTTTGATATTCTGTGAGATTGTTTATATCTCAGAACAGAATAACATGGTCTAGTTGTGAAGGTCAAGACAGCTTCTGAATGTCAATGGCTTCTCTCTCTCTCTTTCTCCTTCTCAAGGGAAACAAAGGAGGGACTGCAACACAAACAACAGGAGAGAAATCTGTATTCACTGTAGGTGTTCGGTGTTACTATTATCTTCCGCAGAATTTTATCATGAGGAATCTGTAGAGGGGCTTCTAAAAAGACACATTAGTTTGTGATGCAATTAGTTTTGTGTGTGTGCGTGCATACACACTTTTGTAGAGTCTCGGCCAGATTATTTTATTTTATTTTATTATTTGTTATAAGAGAAAGTTTATTTAGAAAGTCATGGAAGTAGAAGAAGCGAGCTGTAGAAGAAATGGGCTCAGGAAACAAGTTATAGAGGCAAAAGAAGGGCCCTTGAAGCTTGGGAAAAAGCAAAGTACACTCAAAAAGAAGATTCAGGTGGACCTGGTCTAGGGAGCAAGCAAGTGGGGCTGGGTTATCTTAAAGTCCTTTTTGTAACTAGTCAATAAGTAATTTTGAAGATCACCTATTTATAGCTCACAGTTACACAGGCCTACGACACTCCCCTTAAACGGAGGCCATGCCAGTAGTACTCCTACCTATGATGGCTGCTGTGATAGCAACTGGAGGTTAAATAATGGCATTGAAGACAGTAAAAAAATGAAGTGTGTTTTATTTGTTTCAATTCCCTATCCTATTTAAGTTCATTGCTCTCCCAGCTTTCTATTTTTATTTAAAAAACTATCTTAAGAAGATGTTTGTGCACATTGAATGCTGTCTCAACTGCCATGGCAACAGTGTGTTCTTTCTTAGTCAAGTGTTTGATGTCTAGATTATATACTTGGAAATTTTTTTTAGAAATTTTTAAAATAATGCTTAAAATAATGGATCTGTTTCTAAAGTAATAACTTTAGACATGGAATTCTTGCTCAGAGAGCTACAGAATTTTAAAAAAATGAAAGAAGGGTGGGAGATAAGGAAATGAGGATGCTTATGAAGAAAAGCTGTGTCTTTCACCAAAAACGGAAGGCTTGCAAACATCTCCTGTTGGCATATATACTTTCCACCACCACTACACAAATGTAAAGTACAGGGACTAAGGGCAAATGACTGGCCTGTGAGTCTGGAAACCCTGGTTCCAAATTCTGGCTCAGCTACTAAGCGTGTGACTGAGAGCTGTGTGATCCAGCTTCCCTGTGTGGAGAGTGAGGAAGTTGGTGTACAGATAGCTAAGGTCCATGGGCTTCATGCTTCTGTGATTAGGGGTTTTCCTTCTTAGGCCATCCTCTCAAGAACCTTTTCCTTCTATTTCTTCATAGGTAAAGCAGTGTGGTATTAATAGTTCGAGCTTGAAATGTGAACAAACATTAGTCCAAACCCTGGCTCTGCCCACTTGCTACATATCCTTGGAAAGGTCCTTTACTTGTGAAATAGATCTTATAATAGTAAACACCTCATAGGGTTGTTGGGAGAATTGATATCAGTTTAATATTAGTTTCTACCTCATATGTTAAGTAAAGTTGACATGAGTTTAATATTAGTATCTACTTCATATGCTGTGTGGACTACATGAGACAATACACATAAAACTTGCTCGGTATTGTATTTGACCCATCAAAAACAAATAATAAACATTAACAAATATCAATACAACCTTCAAAGCCTCTTTCCACTTAGAAAGATCTTCACACATAGTCAGTCAGCCAGTCACGCAGAATTAAAAATACACAAACAACAGTGCTTTAGGATAAAGTAAGAATATTTTGAGTTACAGAGTATTTGCAAAATTGTGGTGCATAGTCACATTTCTAAAACTATTTAACATCCATTCTCTATAGCCACCTGATTTGTACCACTAAACCCACCATTGGGATTATTCAGGCCTGGGTCCCAGGGTAAAACGGCTTTCCGCACAGCCATCTAATGAAATTGCTCCGTGTGTTTGTATCCTAAGTCAAAACCTTTTCAAGCTAAATCGCCTCTGGTGAGTGAAGGTTTACCTGCCAGGCTTTCCAGTTTTTAGTCCATATCTTAATCTTGCCGTGTCGTTCTTCTAAAAGCAGCCTGCTGTTTGGATCAGTCTCCTGCACTAAGTTACCTGCACATATGAGTGGAGTCCTACTTGTATGTTTTGACCTCTGTTGTATACTGCCTGTCAATTATTTATAATAGCACTCTATGTTATACTCATATTAATATCATGAATACACCCTGGCTAGTGGGGCTCAGCAGATTGAGCAACGGCCTGCAAACCAGTCAGGGCACGTGCCTGGGTTGAGAGCCAGGTTCCCAGTTGGGGGCGTGTGGGCAGCAACCACACATTGATGTTTCTCTCCCTCTCTGCTCCCCATCTAAGAACAAATAAATAAAATCTTTTAAAGAAATCATGATTACCTTTGACCCTTTTGAATTTAAGAAGACAATTTAAAAATCTACATATGCAGATATTATTTATCAAGTCACAGAATTATAAGTAATCATTAAAAATTCAAATATTGTAGCCCTGACTGGTGTGGCTCAGTTGGTTGGGCATTGGTGTGCAAAGCAAAAGGTCACCATTTCCATTCCTGGTCAGGGCACACGCCTGGGTTGTAGGTTCCATCCTGAGTTGGGACATGTGCCAGAGGCAACTGATTGATGTTTCTCTCTCGCATGGAGGTTTCTCTCTCTCTCTCTTTTTCCCTCTCTGCTCTTCTCTCTGAAAATAAATAAGTGAAAACTTTAAAATAAAAAATTCAAACATTGTGGTGTTAAAGAAAAAGTGATTCATGACACTTGTTAAAGATAATAAAGCAGAATTTTTTCAAGGGAGGAAGGCTACTAAAATGCAGCTTTGTAGTGGGGAAAATTCCACTCCAACAAGGACAAGTAAGGATTTGTATGCAAGGAGTGGGCTAAATGGAAAATTAGTAAGAGGGAACATCAAGGGTGATTCTTACTAGACTAGTGGTTTTCAACCAGTGTGCTATAAAAAAATTTAAAACATGCAATACTTGACTCACTTTTTCCTTGGATTGTCAAATAAAAAATAATGACAAAAGCCAACACAACAATAGCCAGTGTGGACGAGTCAAAATTATACCTATTTTTTTGTCAGATCGACAAAAAATGTTTCAGTGTGCTGCAGAATTTTAGTACTTACTTTATGTGTGACATGAGATGAAAAAGGTTAAAAATCACCACAGTAGACTGAACAGAATTCTGAGTGAAGGCAGGCCAGAATGCTAAGACACTGAGGGTGGAGCATGAAGAATTTGATCAGATACTGAGGGCGGGCATTGTTTTAAAAACTAACTTTAGCAGGGTTCTTGTTCAGACTGGATTGTGCAAGGACACAGATCCTGCTTAGTTGAATTAGAGGCTTAGAGGTGCCTCATTAAAGTTAAGCCAAGAAGAGGAAGTTTGTCAGTAGACGTAAACATTCTAAAGTGATAGACTCCCATAACCCCACCCAGGGACCAAGTCTCTATTAATATAGTGTACAGTCTTCTAAATTTGGTCTATGCCTATACTAACTTCATCTGAATAAAGACAAATTGCTGTTACAAAAGGATTGGTGACTATAAAACACAGAGGCTTATTTTACTCTCACTTAAAAATGCTAATGTGAGAAAGGGCTATATAACGCATGACCAATTACAGGACATTCTGGAAAAGTCAAAACTGTGGAAACAAAAAGGTCAGTTGTTGCCAGGGGTTGGAACGGAGGGGTAGGGGGAAGGAAGAATAGGTAAAGCACAAGCCATTTTTAGGGACACGAAACTATTCTATGTGATATTGCAGTAATAGATATATGTCATAATACATTTTTCAAAACTCATAGAATCTACAAAACAAAGAGTACACTCTAATGTATACTGTGGACTTTAGTTAATGATGATCCTCTGCTGTAACAAATACACCACACTAATGCATGGTGTTAATAACAGGGTGTTGGGGTATTATTGACAATTCTCTATCTCTCTAATTTTTTTAAAACCTTAAGCTTCTCAAGAAAATAAAGTCTTTCTTTTTTTTAAATGCTAAGGTGAGAATTCCAGGCTTATTAGGGAGATTCTGCTTCATCAGATCATTCAAGGACTCAGGTTCCTTCTAAATCATTGCTCTGCTGTCCCCACTGTCATTGTCAGCATAGTCAGAGAGAGTCCACCGTTACGCCCAGATTCCAGCTGGTGAGAAGGAAGAAGGGGAAGTTGAGGAAGCATGCCCACCGTCCAAGAACCTAGATCTACCACTACTCCGAGCCATATTCTATTTTAAGAAATTAGTCACTTGACCACACCAGGGAAAGCTGGAAAATATCTAAAAAGGTGCCCAAGGTAAGTTTATGGTGAACAGACAGCATACACAGATGCATATTCACATTTTGTATTTTTATTATGCATTACATATAACTGTATGGTATTTTTATTTATAAAAATAGGACAATACCGCAGAAGGTACTATTTTGCAACTTGTTTTTCAAATTTATGATTTACACAGGACATTTTTACATGCTTTTTGGCTACCTAATTCTTTATGATGGTTATATATGATTCTATTTACAGATTGCCATAATGTATTAACTGATTCTTAAACTTTTAACCAATTAGGAAGTTTTATATTGTTCTAATTTTTTTTATTTCACTTCTCCAGACTAGTTCACAACCTTTACTTACATGTTTGCATAGTGGCCTGTACTTGTCCTTTGTTTGGGATTAAATAATATTTAATTAAATGCATTGAATAATTTGACATTTTTTTACAATTTTAAATTAAAGTATAGCAAAATTGCGAATTGGGTGACTTGTTGTTTAATCCATACGTCCTCTCCTGGCACATAAACTCTGTGAGAGTCCTCCATCAAAACTGGGCCTGCAGCTGTCCTATTCACTAACAGATTCCCAGAACCCAGCCCTGCACCTACTATGACATCAATACTCAGTAAATACATGCCAACTGAATGGTGAGTATATAACTGACTAAATATCAGAAATGTAACAGACTTCACAGTGTGTTTCTGGGATAATTCATAAAGCAGAGTTTCTTGATTAAATTCACAAGCATTTTGTATTTTTATAGATATTGTCTTGCAAAGAGTTTCTACGAGTTCATACTCCCATCAATAGATAATATGAGGAAATTTTTTACCATACTTTCGAAATCAAGTGTAGGTTTTTACAACAAAAATACATAAGACCAAAGAGAGGAGTTACTTTAAATCAAATTATTACATCTCTACCATTGTGAGGAGGTAAGAAATGTTATTTTTGGTTTGGGGGGAAATTTTGAAAAGATAAAATAGAGCTCCCTTTAAATGAGAGACTTAGGTGTATTGGACTTTGTAAAATTTCCAAACATTATTTGATCTTTGATCCACCTCAAATATGTATTCATACATATGAGGGGGATGCCCCCCAAAAACGAATTATCTCCTGGAGGGCAGGTTTCTTAGAGTATAGGTGTCCCCAGCTAAGTGTGTGTTCTTGGAACCCATCTGTATCAGTGTACCAACTGGTGTTGCTGTGAGAGGCTGTGTTCAGCTTCAGTGAAGTTTTTGAAGACTCTTCCAATATGTTTGCCCATTTCACAATGGGTGATTTACAAGCTCACTTGTCTGCACTGTGCTGAGTGTTCAGCAAGTTTTTGACCAAAAATGGTATGACCCCCATATCCTATCCTCCCTATTTACCCAAACTCAACCTGTGAGAACTTTTTTGTTTCCCCAGATGAAAAAATATCCTCAGAGGGAAACATTTTGCCAATGTGGAAGAGGTGAAACAAAAAACAGCAGAAGCACTAAAAGACATCAAAATTGAAGAGTTCAAAAACTGTTTTGGACAGTGGAAAAAAACGTCTTGACAGGTGTATTGCATCAAAGAGAGAGTATACTTTGAAGGTGACTGAAGTCTAAACATGTAACAATAAAGACACAATTTTTTGTCCTGGCTTATGTGCTTCAGTGGACTGAGTGCTGGCCTGTGAACCAAAGGGTTGCTGATTCAATTCCCCAGTCAGGGCATGTGCCTGGGTTGTGGGCCAGGTTCCCAGTAGGGGGTACGCAAGAGGCAACCACACATTGATGTTTCTGGTCCTCTCTTTCTCCCTCCACCTCTCTCTAAAAATAAATAAAATATTTTTTTAAAAGAGTATTTTTTATAAATAAATTCTGGGGTGTTTGGGGTCCCTCCTCATATATGATGTGTTACTGCAGTTGCTTGATATTTTTCCTCAAAAAATTAGATTTTTCTTTACTAAGGTTACATAGTAAATATTTAGGTGCAGCTCTCCCTCTCTCTCTCCATCTCTCTCTGCTCTGCACCTTTCCCAGGTGTGTTTGTTCACCTTGCCTCTCTCTAAGCTCCAAGGGCCCTTCTTTTGCCTCTGTAACTTATTTCCTGAGCCCATTTCTTCAACAGCTCACATCTTCTACCTCTGAAAAACAACTAAATATTTAAAACTTTTTATTGAAATATAATATAATACAGAAACATGCACATATCTTAAGTTTTTGGTTCAATGAATTTTCACAAACTGAATATATTCATGTGACTAGCATCTAGATAAAAAAACTGAACACTATCAGCACAGCACCTGAAAAGCCCATCAAATAACAGTTTTCATCTAATTATGTCAGCAAATTCATGGTATGTATAATAGTAGTAATATACTTTTTATATTGATATATTTAAAATACATTTGTATATATCTATATATTTTATCATATAGGTGTACATACTGAAATTTTCTCCTGAATGTCCTTCATTGTTACACAGGCACTTTAAAGGCAGGTCAAATAGAGATAAACAGAAGACCTATCACGTCATGCATGGTTAAAATTAAAGCCACTGATTACCCTGCACATTCCTAGAGCATTCCAGTTAGTGAATGCTAAAAGCCAAACACACAAGTCATGGAAACAGCTGAGGACTCTATGTGACAGGTAGTGATGAAGGATGATTCAGGCCCATGGGCTATTATTAGAGCAAGCAAAGGTTAGATGCGTAAACAGATTATTAAATAATCCCTTTGGAAGAGGAAGGGAGAAAAGGAAAAGTGAATCCGAGTCCCTGGCACTTTTTCTCTCCAAACTGTACTAGTCATAGTCCAAATGCAGGGTCTGTTGGCATCCTTGTAGCCATGGTTCTTGGACTCCACGCATCTGTTGCTTGTGCTCAGGCAGATTCCTGTGGCCTGAGTCAAGCTCCATGCGTCTATTATCCCTTTGAGTGAATTCAGGGCCACTGCTCTTTGACTATGATTGCTATTTTCTCAGGCTTTTGAAAACTGTCAGAAATGACACCGTGTTTTATTTATTTAATTTATTTATTTTTCTTTTTTGTAGAAGGGCCATGTGTGTTTGTGACTTCAGAAGTTCTTGGCCACTAGGAAGATTCAGCTTTCCTATCATTGGAATAGGAGGAAGAGAGGGCAATGTGAGAGCTGTGAGCATCCACGCTGTGGCCTGCGGAAGCCTAGATGCCAGTGGATGGGGCGGAGCCCTCGTGGCCCTCATCAGTAGGAGTATAGAGATGCATCATGGGCTCATCCAGTTATTTGTTGTCTCATTCAACCTATGGTTACTAGTGGGGTTGGCTACTCACCAGGAAGCTAGAGGGATCCTGCACTGTCAGGCAAGCACTTCAGATTTGGAGGGAGAGGGGGAGGGATGCGGTCCAAGTGTCTCCACTACCTCTGTGCTGGGGGGCAGGCACTTGTTGTCCTGGGATCTCAGGTTCCTCCCCTGTAAATGGGCACAGGTCCCCACAGACGTTGATGCGGGACCTGTATAGTGGTCAGTGCCGTGGGCTATGAAAGAATTCACAAAGAGAAGAAAGTGTAGAGCCAAGTTTTTATTCACTCTCCAAGAGAGGAGAGGGGCATGGTGTGAAGAGATACACCAGTCGACCCCGTATTTTATGATTTTGTTTGAGTGGTAGTTATCTTACATTTGAAGGCCCAAGAAAGAAAGATAAGTGTCTGTCAGCAGAGTAAGTGGCATCAAAGCAGAAGCTAATACCACTCTCCAGTAGAAATAAAACCAATTATGTAACAACAACAAATTTAGAAAAAGAACTATCCTCAATGTACCAAATTGTTACACACAAATTTGATTTTCCTTTGGCAGACCTCATCAACATTCAAAATATCTCAGTAAATTAGGGAAGTTTCCTACTGAATAAAATTTAATAGAATAATATTATATTGAATGAAACCAATGTTTAAAATATAACTTTAAGAAGATAATAACTTCTTGTGTGACAGCATTTTTGCCTACTTTGTTCACTTAATCC
>PVKM010010735.1:0-34417 GCA_004027735.1 Carollia perspicillata | reverse complement strand
AAAAAAAAAAAAAAACCCTCTAGATTGTATGGAGGGAATGTTTTCAGCCCTTGAGATTGAACGGAGGGAGGCAAACAGGGACCTGACACCATACACACAGACAAAGCTGAGGTGCTGGCTGTGGCAGAGCACTGCTGGGCCAGCATGATGAAGTCGGAACACCTTTGGGGTCAGAATAGCAGGCCCACACCCTCCCGCATCTCCGAGCCACGGGGGGCTGTGGTTTCAGAGCCGCAGGTGGCAGAGCAGTGGGGGAGGAAAGCATGGATTGCTGAGGGTCACCGGGCAGGCAAGGAGACACATTCAGGAGATGATGTCCTTTGGCACCAGGCCAGCAAGTGTGTGAATGCTTCCCCATCCCAGGAGTGAGATGTGAACTAGGCAGTTCACCAAACTGGGCCTCGGTGTCCTCCTCCGTCAAAGGTCAGGAGGCTTTTCGTGGTCACAACGAGCACGTGCATCAGTGCTTGGCACATGTCACCCCAGTGGGTGCTCAAATGGAAGAAATCTATTGGCGTGTGCCAACGTCTGTGTTGACATTCTTCTCACACATTAATGGTTCTAGTGCATATGAGGGACTCAGGAAATGCTTTCTTTTCTTCTGTGTTTTATGCTTCTGACTTACAGTTACTCTGAACCTTGAATAGATCGTTTTCTCTCCCCTGAGTTTTGCAGAATTTGCTCACCTGGAACTCTCCTCTTCTTCTACCCTGCCTTCTGTCCTGTCTCCTGGCTACTTTCTACTCTTCTTCAGGTCTTGGATTTCCTCTCAAAAGGCTTACCTAGTGCTTGTGCCCACTGGCTCCAAAGTGGGCTAGATGTCCAGTCTCTGCACTCACTGCCATGAAGTCCTCATGGTACCACATGAGTTCCCCACTGGCCCTGTGTGAAGCCTGAACTGACACCTCTCACTGCTCCATCTCCTTTGCTCACTGCAGCACTTGGCATAGAGCAGGTACTCAATAAGTGTTCATTAAATGAAAGTGACTAAACACACGCTTAGATTGCCACCTCATTTTTGAAGTAATAACCCACACAGAATGTGCTGCCAAGTGTCCCAGAAAACGTGACTTCGACAGGGACAGGGTGTCTGGTTGCCGTGTTGCAACAAGGCTGTCTTACACTCACCTCTCACTAGTCCAACGGGCCCGTCCCTCAATTACCAGGATGCTTATCTTGTTCACTAATTAGCCTATATCTTCCCCAGATGGAGCTGGGTAGAAAACAGAGTTCAGATGTTTGGGACCAGGAACCAAAGTGGAAATCAGTACCTCTTGCTGGGATGAAATTTTGGCTGAATGAAGGGATGCAGTGAAATATCTGGGTGAGGAGGGTGCCCTGTTCCTTTTCCAGGACCAGCTGCCACCACCGAAGAGGGCCCTTTTCAGCCTTGAGTCACAGCTGCTTCAAGGCATATGGACACTATTTCATAATCATCAAATAAGAATGCTGGCCCATCCCCATGTTCACATGCCCAAATCTTGCTCATTCTTCAAGGCGCAGCTCACGTGCAAGGCTGCACAAGAAGTGTGGCACAGGGACAGGCATCTAATAAGCATTTAATAAAGGTTCGTTGTTAATGCAATGCCACCGCCTCCCCAAAGCCTCACCGGCTCCTGCCTTTCATTTGCAGATCCCCACGGTTATAGGTTGACCAGTCTTCTGGAACCTTCTCTAGCTTTGGGGAGCAGCAAAATATAGTAGTTCAGGCAGAGAAGGACTTACGGTGGGGTTCTGTTACTTACTCACTGCTGTCTCCAAGGAGCTCTTCATAGGCCCTTTGACTCTTGGTTGTCAGCAAAGGGTAGAATAGCAGTGAGCCCTCTTTGAGTTGCAGGTGAAAACATTTTGGCCTAAATTGGCTTAGCAGAATGGGAAGGTATGTGCCCACATGACCAGAAGGTGCAGAGACAAAGCTGCTTTCAGGGGTGACTGGGGGATTGGAGTCATATGATGTCATCGATGTGCCTTTTCTTACCCATAGTCCCCGTGCTTTACTGATTGGACTCCAATAGGGCTTCCTACGGGAGATGAGGGTTATATAGCAGCTTCAGTTCTAAATCCCCCCAGGGAAGGTCTAATGAGAGTCAATCTGAGTCCCCAAAGGGCATATCGACGTGACGGTTTGAGTCAACAAATGGTCTGGGTCATTTTGTTACCCACCTGTGCTTGAACCAGTCTCTGTGACGAAGGATGAAATATGCTGATTGGCTCAGGCTGAGAGTCCATGGTGGAGTGGGCAGGGACCGGAGGACTTCTCTGAGCCTCTCTGAATGTGAGGGACGAGCCACCCCCCACTTCAAGACCATGGAGCCCCGCCCCTACCTCATAACATTACTAACAGCCAACACGTACATGCTGCTCACCCGGGTCTTGTCCTCAGTGGTAACTCATTGATCTTGACAATGGTCCTCTGAGATACTTGTTGCTGTTATTTGCATTTGACTGAGGAGGAAGCTAAGGTACAGAGATGTTACAGGGTTTTTCCAAGGTCACTCGGCTGGGGAATGGTACAAGGTGTAAATCCAGGTATGGTTGCAAAATCCCTGCTCCTAGTCATTTCTCTTTATTATCTATCACAAGAAGGAGACGGATAATAAAGTAATGGACAAATAGAGATATACTGTTTCAGCCCTGGCCAGTGTGGCTCAGTTGGTTGGAGCATCGTACAGTTAACTGAAAGGTCGTGGGTTCAATCCTGGTCAGGGCACATGCCTAGGTTGCAGGTTCAGTCCCCAGTCAGGGCATGTGTGAAAGGCAACCAATTGGTATTTCTCTAACTCTCTCCCTCCCCTCGTCTCAGAAATCAATAAGCATGTCCTTGGGTGAAGATAAAAAAATTATGAAAAAATAAAAAGAGCTATATTTTTTAAAAAAGATATACTATCCTAACTATAACATAATGTAATGTAGTTTAGTGCAGTATAATGTAATATAATGTAAGATAACATAAGATAATATAATAGCATTGTGTATCATATCATACTGTATCATATCACATGGCAGGCCTTGGGAAGGGGCAGCCCCTCTTTGTATCCATCTCAAGAACATCCATCACCAGCGTGGAGCATCAGAGATGTCTGGTGAGTATGGGCCAGCTGACCAAATGAATCATTTTACCTGTGTGGTATGAAGCCTTTGATCTAAAAATCCTGTTTCTGCCATGGCAATGTCATCATTATTACGGTCCTATACTTGTGTCCGTCACACAAGAAGAACGCAGGATTAAAAGGACAAGACTGAAGACAGATTAGGTGAGCTGAACTCGGTAGACCTGCAGCTCCCTGGCTTCCAGCGGTGGTGGGCACCTACAGCTGTCGGCTGAACCCGCTCACCTTAGACTGTCTACCTGACACTCTCAGTGGAAACCACCCAAGGAAGTCGGTTTTATAGGTGGGTGGAAAAGGAGTGAAGTGGCAAATGCAACTGATACAGAGCTTCCTTAACTTCATCTTTTCTTTTTCTTTAAAAAAAAGTCTATTTTTTTAAATTTCTGTGGCCATCCCTAAATCGGCATTGGCCGCACACCAACATGCATGGGTCTGTTTGCAGGTTGGTTTTGCGTGTTGAAGCGCAAGGGATGTGCTGAGAAATGAAGACTTTGTGTCTTGTTCAACCACGAGCGCGTCCCTTCTCCCGACCTTCTCACAAAGTACACGTGAAGGCCAACAAAAACCCTCGGGTTCCCTCACTCCATTCCTCCTACCACCTTATAGCCTCGTGTTATTTATGTGAGGCATTTAATCAAAGCACAAAACAGTTCCAATAATGCCCCTGAAATTATGTTCACATCTGCAATCAGAATTGCTAATATCTCGCCTCCCTCTACCATCCTGGTGTCATCTGATTTCCGTTCCCTTGTGGTGACTAAGAGTCTAGTCATTAATATAACACCCACCAACTTTATTGAAATGTACTGTCAGAAAGGTCTGTTTCCAGAAACTCCCTGAGCTGAATGTAGCTGCTGTGCTGGTCCCTCTTGGCCACTGCACAAGTCCATGTGTTTTCCTTGTAGTGGAATCACTTCCCAAATGTGGGCACTGACATGAGATTGCCATCTGTATTTATGTGACAGGGAGGTAAGGCTCAGCTAAAAGCTACCTGCTGGCAGAATTCAGCTTCTAGAAGCTGGCACTCAATTGCCCACATTCTTACCTTTTCAACAACACCAGTGTGATTTAGTAGTGATGTAATAATCATGGTGATGATAACAACAACAAGAACAAGAATAATAAAGCTACCAGTGCACAGGGAATACTGGGGAGAGACAAATAATGCAAACCCCATGAAGAAGCAGTAATTAAAATCCGGAATATGGAAAATTTCTGTGAGACACATGTTCCAGTTTCTTGCACAATTAAATAACCTGGAAAAGACGGGGGCGGGAGAGGACTATTGCAATGAAAACAGACCGTCTTTCAGGAGGTGGCTCGGAGCAGCAGACCAGTGGGAGAGCTGGCTGGAGGGGGCGGCAGGGGCACGTGCTGCCCACACTGCGTTTCCTTTCCCACGCCTCTCCCGTCACCCCGGCTGACTCTCACCTGTGAGATCCCCTGCGTAGGGGGGCCTTCGTTGACTGACTCTCCTAATCCAAGAGGGGTGATGTATTTCTACTCTCTGTTCCAAGGCCCCCCTGGCATGACTTTTGAGGCAGGACTGAACATTGCAATCATACATCTTTTTAATTAAAAAAAAAAACGGAGGTAATTGTAAATCCACATGCAGTGAAAAGGAATAATATGCAATGTTATTTACTGCACCTGTAGATTTGTTTGACCACCACCGCCGCCGCCGAGATACAGAACATTTCTGTCACAACAATCCCTCCTGCGGGCCTTCTTAATGGCCTTTTTCTTATCTGTTTCCCTCATCATTCCATGAGTACCATGAGCCAGGGGTCTTATGTTTAATCTCTGCGTCCTGGTTTGTGCTAACTCCAACCGGCACATGGCTTTTAGGGGGTCCCACATGACTGCTGTGGGATAGATTCAAATTTTATGACGGTAAGAGAGTAGGGGATTAGAAAGGCTTTGGGAAACAGGGAGGGAAAACATCCGAAGTAGCAAAGTACTAAAGAGATACAATGTATTGGACCTTTTCTTCCACAGAGGATTGTGGAGATCTCAGGGGTAACTGCCTTCCCATGGCCTTCAACCATCCCCGGTTCAGGGGATAACAAAGAGAGACTTGCACCAGGGGAGGGATGGATTTCTCTCTGAAATGGAGCATGAACACCAGACTTTTATTTTCTGGTTTTAATTTGCTTCCTTTGGCATCATCTTTCCATGAATAGGGGGGCTTTGAGTTTAATGCACTCCAAAATTAGGGACTGGGGACACGTTAGGCCTGGTGGGCAAGCACTCTGAGCAAGGAACTGGAGGCACCTGGCAAGAGTCTCGGGATTTGTCTCCTCTGGCCTATCTCATGACAGACTTGGCAGAAGGCAAGTTTTCTTTCACTGGGCTTAGCCCAACTCTTGTATTTCGTCCTTCTAGTAGGAGAATTTTCAGAAAATGTCTTGGAGTAGCAGGGATCCTTAAATGATCCCCAACTACCTAGTCCTGTGCTTCACTGATGCAAGAAGACACCTGTGAGACTTCTGACTTCCTATGTGTCATTGAATGAACACATGTCAAAGCATACCAAGCCCAGGACTTGAAAGGACAGTGACCAGTTGACCCATTATTGAGATCATGAAGTGTCAGGTCTTCATGTAAGGAAAAAGCTTGTTGTATGTCAGGCTTTGTGCTAGTTGTGTAGGTAAAGGGATAAAAAATCCTGTCACTCATCCATACATCATTCCACCTGCCTGCCTGCCCATCCATTCATCCATCCATCCATCCATCTGTCCATCCATTTGTAGGTCCAGAGTGCAAAACTTGATTAGTAGCCCCAGGGGACATGTGAAAGGCCACTGAGCCAGCAGCAGTCTTCTGAATTGGTCTGCAATATCTTCTAGACACAAACATATCTTTGCCTCTCAGACGCCACAAGAACACTGACCACTCAGAACATAGGCGGAAGAGCCCATCGGTGACAAAAAGAACCAATGTTATTTTCCTCCTGCTTTAAGTAGGAAATAAACTTGAGCAGCTGAACAGAGAAGCAAACTAGTGTGGTGGATACGTTCCCCCCAGGACTCAATATGTTTTATGTTTTGGTTTCCCAGAAGTGAAAACCTCGTGGAATACTATTTTTTTCCTCCCTGGTATCAATTCCTGTCTCCAGGGAAGTGCACGTGGAATGCACTGTGATTATTTCGTTTCGCCAGGGGAAGAATAAAAATCTCCTAACAACCTCAGTGAGCCTTCAGCAGGTCTCCCCGTGATGGAACACACCTCTCAGCCAGAAGTCCGTGTCAAGAGGCCCCTTCTCATTGGTCTCCCTATCGCGAAGGCCAATTGATTTGGATGGAATTGAATATTCTCTTGAAGGTTTAAAGGTGTGTGTCCTTGAACCCAGTTTACGGACCCAGGTGCTCACCTGAAACAACAGAGGGTAGGTACCACATCATGAAAGCTCCCATCATTCTGTGCTATGCTGATCTTCTCCAGCTATTAGAAAGAAAATGTAACTGACTGGTCACCTGATTTCTTCAAATACAGTGATATAGTCTCATGGCAAGTGCCCTTATTGCAAATTCTTGTCTATACAGATCTTACACAAATCTTTACAAAAGGTACAGTGAGCCAATGAAAGGGAAAGAGAAAAGATACAGGGATAATAAAGCCAGGAGTTAAAACTGTGCCCTCGCTGGTGTCTTACAGGAGCAGAGGTGCTGTGATGGGTGTGAGAAAGAGGGATGTAGCCGGATCAGGGCACTGTGGTGTTTTCAAGTTCACTGGCATGAAGTCGTTACAGCCACATATCTTTACACGACTTATAAGGTTAAGAGAATTATTACTGACAGCATATTCAGAGAGAAGACGTTTCACATTGCTCTGAGGGAGTCCACACTTACATCTTGTCTTAACAAACCCTGATGGATGGGATGTTCGGGATCGTTTGGGAGAGTCATTTTGGCTCTTGAGGCTCTGTTTCTTCTCCCTAAAATGTGAGAGCCACGTCAAAGGACCACAGAACTGCCATCCTCCAAGTCTGCATATCTATCTGTGTATCCGTGTTTTTCAAAGCTACTTCTGTTTCAAAGCGAGTGGCTGTGTCCCCACACAGTGCCTGGCCCATGGTAGCCAGAAGCGACACCTGCTTCCCATCTTATTTCATCTTGGGAGCCCCTGGGAGGTGTCAGTATACCTGCTGGAGTATCACCCCTGTTGCAGAAACAGTTAGATTCATGCAAATGATCTACCAAGGCGTATATCATCATTATAGCTAACACTCTTCTGAACAGTGCTTTCGAACTCCCATGAGAAAGCAAACCAAAGTCTTGCCCGAGTCACAGTGGGGACGGGCAGGGCCAGGACCGGATCTCTCCTGACTTCTGACTGCATCACCTCTCCTCTCCGTCCTCGCTGAGATGCAGCTTTCTTAGGGACAAGATGGGCTCCCCTCGCTCTGGGAGGCTCCACGACAGCCCAGCTCTGTGAAGTCCAGCACCTGCACCCAATCAATAGGGCTGCTGCTATTATCACTCATCAGCAGCTTATGGAGAGAATTCGTAGAAATGTGTGACTTGGCTTGTTTTTGTTTCTGAAAATCAGAGGTGAGTGCTTGTTCCTTGGAGGAAGTTCTTCGGCTCAGAAAAAAAGAGAAAGAAAATCATATATACCAAAGTGACCTTTCTCCCCAAATGTTGCGCGGAGCACAGCGCTAATTAGCCAGGTTCTAATTGGGCTGGAGACCGAGCGCAATGGGAGCGTCACTCTGTGAAGATGACACAGTCCGCAGGGTCCCCCGCTTATTCTCTCGGTGACTCCTGCGTTACATTTGTCCAGTTTGCTGGTCACAAGCTGGTTGTTCAGACGGAGTGGCTTGGCAGCTCCTTCCGGGCCTCTAAGCCAGCAGCCAGGAAGTTAGGAGGGGCCCTGGGATGGTGAGGGAGACCACAGCTTGGGTTCCCCCTTGACGCACCCACCCTGGCTTTGCCCAAGCAGGAAGAAAAAAAAATCACAGACCCACTGTCGGTCAACCATGACTGGCCACCTGCCAGGAGGTGGGGGCAGCAGGGCCTGGGAAAGGAGGACATGTGTGAGGCAGAAGCCCGGGCACCGGAGCCTCCCCAGGCGCCGAGTCACCGAGAGGGCTGCGGGGGAGTGCTGCGGGGTGAGGAGCCTGGGCTCAGACCAGCCTGCGGTGAACATCCTCCCACACCAAGGAGCCAAGATGACTGCACCGAGCGAGGGCGGGGGCGGGGGCGCGGAGTGTGGGGAGGAGGTGCAGGCTTGGGAAACAAAACCCGCCTCCTCTCTGTCTCCCCTGATGGGAAGCCGGGGCCAGCAGAGGGGGCTGGTGGAGGGCACGGAGCCGCCAAAACCACTTGGCTTTTGGTTGATTGGACTTGAGGTCTAACCTAAGCCTCGAGACATCGCAAGAGAATAACTCCAGGTCCTTTAATTCCAGTGCAGACTTCAGAGATGATGTTTGAATATAAGAAAAGGAAACAATGATCCAAGTCTCTTGTCTTACTTGCCAAAACCCCCGATGCATGGGTTTTGCGGTACCCGACAAAAGACCACGTGCATCTTAATAACCTGCCCACCTTAATAATCTTCATAATGGGCCCACCTCCGTGTCACCTGGCAAATAGTTCTTTTACAGAGTTTATCAGGGACTATTGTCTGTCATTTTCTCCATTCACCTGTGAGCTCTTCGAGAGCAGGGATGGAATCTTATCCTCACATCTCCACATGAGTATAGTAGAAAATGGTTTATTACATGAATAAAGGGAAGGATGAATGAAAAGTCAATAACTCTGGAAATTAGATATTGCTAAAAATGTAAGAGAGGGTGTTTCTTGGGTGGCTCCTGGGACCAGAGGGAATTTCCTTGTCTCAGGATCCCACGAGGAAATTTGACTCCTGCTCCAGACTTGCACACTCCTGTGAAGGCAAAAGCGTACTTGTTATTTGTCACTACAATTAAAACCAGATTAAAACGCACCTGCCAAAAGACTAAATAAGTAAGAGGAGGACTTGCTATCTAATGTTAATGAATTATGTGTGTGTGGGTCTTTTTTGGGTTTTCCTTTTTTTATCTACATTTCTCATCAGTACAGTACAAAAGAATGTTCTCTCTTTTTTTGTTTCTGACTTTACCAGAAGTCATACTTGCATGTGCACAAAAAGCTAAGATAAGTTTCTAAGTAAAGGAAGCAATACAGTTGTCCCCTTGTGCATCGACTGCAAGTTGGGGAAGCCATTTGCATTAATATGCACCACATCCTTTCGATGAAAAACCTGATGCCTTTTCAGTGCTTCCTTGGCCTGAGCCTGTGACCCCCTCCCTGACCCAGCACCCGTGGGGTCAAAGGTCTTCTGGCAATGAAGAGTAAAAATGTCACCAAGAGGCAGGTGTTTTGATTTTTCTCAAGAAGCAAATCTCCTTCCCCAAAGCATTCCCCCACCACTTTAGACTCTGATGAGGCAGACTCTGAAAGAGGTAGCGTTTGAGAAAACCATCAGGCGGCTATTAAAGGGGACAGCAGGAAGGAATTGTCATGAGCCTCTGCAGCAACATCAGGTGAAACGCCACGCAGCCAGCCTCCATTGTCTTCCTCCCCTCCCTCAGCTGATATCTGTCTCCGAAGTCTGTGGGTCCCATCCTGAGTCCACCATCAGTCCATCCTCACCGTTTTTTGTGCATGCATCACCTTTTTGAAACAGCTTTATTAGGATAGAGTTCAGAGAGTAAACAGTTCAACCCAGTGCGGAATTCCACGTCTTTAAAATACCATCATGGATTTGTGCAACAGTCACTGCTCTCTAATTCTGGTGCATTGTTATCCCTTCCCCCACGAACTGTACCCCTTAGCAGTCACTCTTCATTTCCTTTCTCCCAGGGCCCAGTAACTGCCACTCTAGTCTGTGCCTGTGGGTTTGCCAATTCTGGACATTGAGTATAAATGGAACCATGGAAAATGGGGTCCTCTGTGGCTGGCTTCTTTCATTCAGCATAATGTTTCTAAAGTTCATCCACATGGTGGCATGAATCAGTACTTTTTATGGCTGTGTAATATTCCGATGTACTGATGCACCACATTTGGTTTATTCATTTATCTGTCGATGAACATCTGTGTTACCTTCCCCTTTCGGCCACTATGAATGATGCTGCTGTGAACAGCTGTGTACAAGTTGTTGTGTAGACACATATTTTCATTTATCCTGGGTATATATACCTAGGAGCAGAATTGTTGAGGCATGTGATAACACAATGTTTAATTGTTTGAGGAATTGCCTGCTTTCCACCTCTTCGATTTGTCCCGCAGGACCGCGCAATGGCCTCTTGAGTGTTTTCTTTGCCCCCAGAGCTCCCCCCTCCTTCCCGCCTCACCTCCTTACCGCAGCGGCAGGGAGCAAAGTCTCTCATCCTACAGGCACCTTTAGAACTTGCATAGCGAACAACACGGTCAAAGTACTTCAAGCGTAAGCTGGGTCACGTTACTTGTTGAGCACTGCTCGAAATAGTTCCTTACACCTGGAATGAAAGCACAGCTCCCGAGTGAGGTCTAGAAGGTCTGGGAGGGTCCCCTCTGCCTCTACTTCACCCTCCCTCTTAGTGTTTTCCGGTCTGGCCTTCACGGGACCCTGGCTCTTTCCAGCACTGCGCCTTTGCATGCAGCTCTATTCTGCTTCCTCTGCCTGAATTGGAACAGGCCGTTCTTCACAAAGCCAGCCAAGTGAATGAACACATCCATAGAATCCGATGCATTCAATGTATTAACATGCTCAAGGCCACACAGCTGGTTGATGGCAGGGCACTCCGCCCCCAGATTCTCAAATCAACGAATCTTTTGTTTGTTTTGAATCTCTCCTAGATGATCCCCTAATGCATGAGCCTGCACTGAAGACCCTCTCCTACCTCTCTGCCAGGGTTTGCGGACCTCAGTGTTATCGACATTTGGGATCATGTACTTCTTTGGGGTGGAAGCTGTCTTGTGAACTGGAGGACACATTTATGCACCCCTGGTTTCCACTCACTGTGTGCCACCAGCAATCCCCCCACATCCTCAGTCTGGTTCCACAAATGGAACCAGACACTGTCAGAGTCCTTGGGGGTGGGCGGAAGAAATCATCCCGCTGAGAACCACTGCTCTACAACTGTTGTGTTTTCAGTGAGTCTTAGCGCTGAACATAGCCAAGGGCATATCCAATCCCTACTCAGCAGAGAAAGACTTTTTCCCTGTTTCTCTTTAATAAGGTGCGAAATAAGACCTATATGAATTTAGAGGACATTTTGTCAATAAAGTTGGGATCCAAAAGAATTTGTCATAGATATGCACTTAATGAGAATATTTGATTTACTAGATTCCTCAGTCTTTCAGAATTTTGGTCAGTATCCGTGTAATGGGATTCCCAACCGTCCTGGGTCAGGCAGGTAGTATAACCAAGCCCTTTATAAAGGGAGCCATTTCTATGAAGTATTGTTCTGGGTTCCTTGGCTCATTCTTTCTAAAAGATCAAAACTTTAGAGTAGTCATGGGAACAGGAAGGCGGAACACATGGTCAGAGAAAGAGGCCCTGGAGAAGGGGCTCGTTTGTAAGCACTTCATGTTAATTTGGACAGCTTGCATCTTCTCTAGGCTTAGTCATAGGCCTGAGTCTGAGCGGCAGAGATCAACACAATTGCTCTGAGACTTCCCAATTCAGGATGCTTCCCAGCTCCTGCAGGGCTGCTTAGGCTTGGCGGGGTGCGACCTGAGGCCCCATTAGTAACCCCCATGAGAATACAGGTCATCTTGGCTGGAGATGTCCAAACACAAGATTCATCTTTTCCCCCTGGGCAGAATTAATACATTTGCATGATGTATATCAAGGGTTTAATTAAAACCCAATGCTAGATAATTTCCAGGAAGTTATAAAAACTCTTTGGAGGAGGTCTTGTACGTTTATCAGGCATGCCTTCATCCATCAGACACCAGGTTCCGTCTTTGTTCTGTTTTTCTTCAGTACCTGGGTTGTTTTGCAGGTATTAGAACTACTAATAATGATTCAGTAACGCTCAGACAACTCTTAAGATGACAAACACTTGAGCCATTCAGGGCATGACCACCAAATTCCCTCCAGCCAGAACCCACACTGGCATCTGCCTCCTTGCCCCTCCCTGTGGTGGGAAGGCTGCTGGGGGCCTGCTGCAGAGTCTGGGCTGGAGGAACGGAAGGGTCCCAAGAGCAATGTGAAGCTTAAGGAGAAAGTGCTTAGAGACGGAGTTTTGCTCCTTGGGCTGTAATTGCTAGTGAGACTTCCTGGGGTCTGGGAGTGTTCCGAGCAGGGCAGCCAGGCTCAGAAGACACACCCCAGGTCCTCTCACGCCGTGGGATGAAGCCTTATTTAGTAGCTGTATTAATTAGATCCTTGCTTCATGTGGATGGATGGAATTCATATCAGAATACCCCCTGGCTATTGGAGATGTCCCTCGCTGGTCGCTTCTGCCTCCCAAAGCAGGGATGCTTACCTTCATTGCTGAGTTTTCCCCATTCGCTCATTCATTCCCGTATGTATTCTCTTACCAAGTTGTTCCACACAAGTCTATGTATTGTGCCCTGTATTTGTCCCCACAGTTGACCTTGACAGATCATCTACTACGATATGCCAGGCACTGTTCGGAGTGATTTACAGGCACCATCTTTAATTTCCCAAAGTCCTTTGAAAGCAGATGGTTTTCTCTAGCTGGAGGCAGAAGCAAAAGTCAGAAAGAGTCAACGCACAAGAAGGGCACGTTGTTGGCCTCAAGATGTAGGGGGCAGGTGACAAGAAAGGCAGGTGTTCTCCAGGAGCTGAGAGTGCCACCCCCACTGCTGACAGCCAGCAAGGAAATGGGGACCACAATCCCACAGCTACAGAGAAACTAATTCCGCCAACAATCGGAATGAGCTTGAAGGCAGAGTCTCCCCCAGGGTCTCCAGTCAGGAGCTCAGCCCAGGTAGCACCTAGATTCTGGCTCTGCATAAGCCCTTTCTCAGAGAACGCAACTGAGCCCCTCCGACTTCAAACCCACAGGCCGTAATAGTATAGGCAGCTGTTGTTTTAAGCTGCCCCGTTTGTGGTGTCTGCGGGGCAGTGGCAGAAAACAACTGCAGCTCTCGCCGTGACTGTTGCTTATAGACTCATTTCATTCTCATGATAATCCTGTAAGCTGTATGTTCCTCTCTTTTGGTTATAAGTCAAGAAACTGAAATTCAGAGAAAATACCTGTTCCAGCCCACGCAGCTTGTGAGGGGGCAGAGAGAGAAGCAAACCCAGCCCTTCTGACTCCAATTCTGCTGCTCTTCTGCCTGTCCACACAGCCTCAGCCTCGGGGCCTCAGAAACCTCCGTGGGGGGGCAGCTGCGTTCACTGCCTCCCTGTCATTCTCTGGCATTGTGGATGAGGGACACGTGATATTGGAAAAAAGAGGGGACGGTGGCTGTGCCATATAGCACCCCAGTGTGAGTAGAAGCAGCCCTGGACCCAAGAGCTGGGTGAGCCTGCGGGCAACACAGTCCAGGGGCCACCGGGAGGAGAGAGGGTGTGGAAATGGAGGTGCTATCAAAGGAGAGAAAGTAGAAATGGGGACGATACCCATAAGGTCAGGATGCTGGGAGCCCCCAAAGGTCCAAAGTGACAGCAGTCACTGTAAAGAGTCACACCCCCGGAGTCCTCCAGAGGCCCGCCCACAATCCCTGCTGTCCCCTGAGAGCCGTCATTCAGTGGGGTTGCAGACCCCTGCCTGACTCGCCCACCTGGCCCTCTTCTGTGCTGTTCTGTCCTCGGGGTCAGAGGCCGCGCGTGAGAGCGCCTTTTCCTGGCTCTCCCTGGCCCTGCTGCCAGCGAGCGTCCCCTTTCTGGAGCAGGTCCAGCTGCACTGCAAACAAAGATTATGCTAAAGAAAAATGACCAGAATTCTGAAGTTTGACTTGTTTAGCATTTTTGTAAATCACATCCATCTCTTCTTTTTCTAATTATGATAGTATTTTTTGCTCATTACAGAAACTTTGGAGACTACAAATAGGAGAAAGAATAAAGTGAGGATGACATAGAAACAGTGGTAGCTAATAGTGTTTTCCTGTAAGTTATTATTTGTAGTAAATATACAAAATACACACATGAATATGCAAATGTATAACTAAAATATTTTTAATGGAGTTGGGAGCAGATTGAATCTACACTTTATGTCCAACTTTTTACTTCGTAATATACCATCAATACTCTTCCAGGCCATTGAGTACTCTTTGAGACTGTGTCTTTATTGGCCACATACAATTTAATCATGTAATTATAAAATAATTTATTTGATTATTTGGCTTATTTGAAGACGTTAAAATCTTTTCCAATTTTTCCAGTAATATACATATTACTTTGATCTATATCCTTGTACAATTGCCGAATATCTGATCATTTCTCTAAGATAAGTATAAAAAATTGGGCTACTGGGTTGTAATGGTGAACTTTGCTTGTTGACTTGAGCAGGCCTTGGGCTGCCCAGATTAAACGTTATTGAGGATGATTCCGGATGAGGTTCCCATTTGACTCATGGGCTCAGTATAGCAGACGCCCCTCCGAATGCCGTGGGCGTCCTCCAATCCAGGGAGGGGCTGCATAGAACAAAAGGCAGGCAGGGAGGGCTTTGCTCCCCACCTTTTTTCTATCTCACTGTGTGAACTAGACTATCTCATCTCATCTTCTACCCTCTTCAGACTGGGATTCCCAGAGTCGGCTTCCTGGGTCCTCAGGTGTGTAGACTCCGGCTAACTTCCACCACTGGCTTTCCTGGGCCTCCAGGTTACAGACAGCAGACCGAGAAAGCTCTCAGCCTCCATTATCAGGTGAGCCAGGCCCCTCATTCATGGGCTAAAAGGTATAAATAGTTTAGGGCTTTGCTATGACAAAATATTTTCTAGAAAAGTTGTATCTGTCCTTCCACGCTCTTGCTAATGTAATGTGTGACACAGTCGCAAAATATCTGTCAGTTTGAACTATAGGATCTCCCCTTGCCCTGAATTTTTTCCTTTGACAATTCTTCCCCATTGCTGTTCCAAATAACTCCACCCTCATATCTATTGGCCTTGCTCAAATGTCTCCAAGTAGCAAAAAAAAAAAAAAAAAAAGACTAATTAGATGACTCTTCCTCTACAGCTCTACATTTGTTTATCTACAAAGCTATCTATGTGCATGTTCATGTAGTCACACAGTACATACATCAAATGAAGACCAAATGCGAGCTAATGTTTACCTCAAAAGAAAAAATAAAGGGCAAGTTTGGAGAGCTCTAAATCTTTGTGTGTGCATGTATGTGTATTTATAACATCTTCCAATTCACTGTTTGTGTACAATATCCTGGTCCAGGGCCAAGAACAGCAGTATGATGTAGCTGAATCTCTTTGGGGAAGAGAGGAAAGGAAGACAGCCAAACCGACTGAGAATATACCACATGCCTCTGTATTAGGCTCCGTTGTGCATATTCTTTCTTTTAAGCGGCACAAGGTGTTCTTTTGTACGTTTCTGGGCCTAGAGAAATCAATGTCAATGTTCAGAAACTGGCCGAGGCCTGCAGCCAGCACTGCAATGACAGAGAGGAGACCTGGACCTGAGTCTGTCTGCTCCGAGTCCCAGTTCCCTTGTCACGGAGTCTTCACGCAGACCGCGGCCTACAGCAGCCTCCCGGCCAGCATGCTCTCATGCTGGCTTTTCCTCCTCGCTGTCTGAGAATCCCTACTCCCCCTCTTCTGCTCCCTTCAGCTCTCCAAACGGAGACATTAGGAGTCTGCAAATGGAGACGTTTACCGAAAAGGCCCTGCAGCTTTGGAGTGATGGAATGACCCGGAGGAGCAGGGCGCTGCCCAGCTGTGGGCTCCCACGTGTCCTTCCTCAGTGCTCGGGCTGTCCAGGGGCGATTGCAATGTGTCCCGCATCGAAAGCCCTCTCCAGGGAGGGACACCTGCCCGCAGAGCTTTCGTCTTCCTCACAGATGGGCCCACGCATGACCACGAGTGAGTCACAACTGAAAACAGGAGCCGTCTCCCCCGGCTGCCGGGCTCTGGGTCCTCAAACCACATTTATGTTTTTATGTATGTGTTGGGATGATTCAGCGGAAACTTCTGGTCAAACGGATCACCATAGCAACTTTCAATAGACATCCAGCATGCAAATTAGAGAGTGGAAAGCCACTTTCTCAATAGCCCCAAACCATCATCCTCTGAACCTCCATGGATTGAACGGTGGGTCGACACTTTGAAGGTGTAATGCCGAGTCTGCTTAAACGCACATTGGCACCTGGCCCGGTCTGCTGGTAGCTTCAGAGGCTCAAATGAGAAAAACAAGCTCCTCTGGGTGGTTTCCACATTCTGAATTCTTTGTCTCACAGGGAGACGGCTACACTGGAGCTGGGAGACTGGGGCTCACACTTTCTCCGTAGCATTCAGAAGCCCCAGGGTGCTGGCCAAGTTATGAAAACTCTGAGCTTCAGGATTTTCACCTGTAAAATGGAAGTAAAGTGCTAGTTTTACAGAGATAGTCCATGTCTGAGATAGTGATGGGAAAATGCTTTGCCTGTATTAATCTCTCAATAAATGATAGTTTCTGCTAATATCTTCTTTGGACCTCCTGACGCTTGTTTTCTTTCTTCCGGCCTCGGTCTTGAATGGAATGCCAGTTATATGAAAAGCATTATGTTGGTATCTAGGATTATAAATGTCAACATGGTATCTGCTCTCGAGTAGCTGTAGGAGTTGCTGAGAAGAGGGTGAAATGAGGTTATGGGATTAGGCAGGGTTGGGGTCAGCTGGTTTTCAATTAATCCTGATGGAGTCTTCCCAGTTAAAAATAAAAGTCTACAGTGCACAGATTTCAATTTACAAAGCATACAGGATGTTGGAGAAAAGGAAGTTATTTTATTGACACATTATTCACTGTATCACACAGGGATGCCTTTGGCTGCAAGCAACAGAGTAACCTATTAACAAAGAAATAGGCAATTAAACGAAGAAGAGTGAATGTTCTCTCTCACACACATACATGCACACACACCCCATTCTGGAGGTAGTTGGTTGCTCACATTAGCTCAATGGTTTAATACTATCAAGGTCACAATCTCTACAATCCTCATGTCTTTCCCTTCTTGCTGTCACCTCACCTTCCTAAGGTAGCTGCTCAAGTTCCAGCCATCACATCTGCATTCAGGAAAAGAAAAAGGAAAATTGACGGCACCATTGGAATACTTACATCTTATTCATGAGAACTGAGTCACATGGCCATTCTTAGCTACAAGAATACTTAAAGAGTGATTTAAAAAATAATAATCCTTTTTTAAGATTTATCAGCTTCTGTAGTAGATACAGATAAGAGCAAAAACATTTAAGCAGTAAACTTAGAGTACTTGCCACATTGTCCTCAGGTTCCTTTATTTTGGAACTATCTATTTAAATATTATTTAACTTGCAGACTTGTAGTATAATTTTGGACTTAGGCAAAGTAATTCTTTCTGTACGTTTAAGAGTTTAAATGTGGTGGGCACCCTTTGCCTGCCTCTCTGAAGCCCCAGAAGACTGTCTTTTGCCTTCTTTTAAAAATCACAAGGCAAATAACAACTGCTGATCAGCCATCATTTCACAAGCTCCCAGGTGCAGGGCACTGGGGTAGACCTTGCAGAGGAATAGAAAATCATGCACAAGCTCCTGTCCCTGACCCAGAGAACTCCTGGCTAACTGGGGAGTCTACGATGACACTAACCAAAAATAGAGCAAATGCACTGGTTAACTGCATGACAAGTTACAGTTGTTGAATTGTCTTCCTATACTCTTCCTAGCCTTTGAGGGCCTCGATGAGAACTGGACTCAGGCTGTCACATCAACTTGGTGGATGGCCTTGAGAAAGCGTGTATAGGACCCAAAGTCACAGCGTAGCTCTGCCTTTTTGCACACCTTGGCTCTGATTCAGCGGTCCAGAGTTTTGACCCCTGAATTCACGATCTTCCATATGGATCCCTGATTGTGTTTGAGGGGAGAAGTGGAGAATGACAAGGGAGACCCCATGTGGTCCACCTCCAAGCACCGCAGGAGAAAATAGTGAGCTTTGGTCTACCCAGGGAGAAAGGGAGGGGGGAGAGAGAATTGAGTAGACAGTACAGTCTGACTCTAGCTATAACCGTCACTCAAGGGACACAGCAGCCCATAGTGATCCCACTGGGAGGGGGGCAGCAGATAACACACCTGCCTCCCCTATGTCCAATGTTACTCACAGACCTGACCCAAATGGATGTCGGAGAGCTTGGGGCGTCCACTCATGTGTCTGTGTAGATCGGGCCTCCAAGCATGGAGCTGAGTGAAGAAAGGTGGAGAAAGGATGTAGGGTGGGCGGTGCCTAACAAAAGGACATCCAGCCCAAAACTGCGCGAGGGAAAAGAGGCTGATAACACACAGCCTGATCTTTACGCTGGTGCAATTATCCCCACCAGTGAATGTTCCAGAAGCTTCCACAGGGTGATTAAAGACGGGACTCATGTATAGGACAAAGCCCCTTTGCTGTGGCGAGCTCTGCCTTTACCCACAGTGCCTGCCTGCCTGCCTATTTTCACAGTCCAGCCCATGCTCCAAAGTTTATGACAGGAGATTAGAAATACCCTTGGTTGTGTTTTCCCCTAGATATGCTCCAGGGAGTGACACTTTGGTGAGGCATACTCAGTGCCAGTTTTGTCACTATATCCCTTTCTTCTATAAATCATACGATTCAAGTTCTAAGAACATGAGTTTCCTTAAGGGATTGGGTGGAATGAATTGCGGGGGGGGGCGTTATTCGCATATTTCCTTTTAAATGGCAGTGCAATTAAGAACTACATGATTTGCAAGCAGGCAGTAGATATTTAAAGCAAAAGGCTAGTGACAAAAGGGAGGGGGAAGTGATACACATATCAATTACATACAAATATATGTGTATACATTTATTTATCGAGGTGTTTGCCCCGTTGACCAATCAACTCAGTCAAAATAAGGGCTACACAGAGTAGCCACATCCATAGCTCATGTGCTCCTTTTGAGAACAATGAAAAGTGGTTCTAGAAGATCTTGTGCCATTCCCTTGAGTGGCTCCTACCCTGAGGATGAGGTGTAGCTGTCTGGTGCTTAGGAAATGTAGTATTGTGTTGGGAGTGGTCGGGCGTGCTCTGCGTTTCAGAGAATCACCACGGATTCCAACGCCGAGTTTCAGGAGTGGCAGGAGGCACATAAAAATGTTCTCAAGGTACAGTGATTATAGGAAAAATCCCGGCTTCAAGGACGATCGGCTTTGCCTCTCCCAACCTGCCCTCACAGATACAAAAAGGGTGGGTCGTGGCCTGGGAGTCTTCCGGAGCAGGCGTTGTCCCTGGCAGGAGATGTGGGCCACCAGATAGCATCACAGGAGATATTAACATGGCGGCAGAGAGCTCAACGGGGTGTGCACTCGGGGCCCAACCGAAAAGTGGAAACGGGTCAAATAATTTTGGCAAATCAGGTTTCAATCCTCCTTTCCTCCTTGCCAGCACCAGAGAGAAACAGAGAAAGACAGACAGACAGACAGACAGAAAGCCATAGAGAGAGATCCCAGTTTATAGAACAGTCATTTTCAGATTGGGACATACCAGCAAATTGAGAAAACACGCATCGTACTGTAGACATGCACTGAGCACTTTCTGTGGGTCAGCCCTGGCGCTCAGCACCAGAACCTGCCCTGCAGGAGGTTTCACGTGGTGGGGAGACAGACACACAGATCCGCGGTTACAAGGGTGGTAACATCCTCCGATGTAGATGGAAGCAGGGGATGCCCAGGACCTGTGCCAACTTGCATCACCCAGGGCACAGGCTGAAGACGCCAGCAAAGCAACTGTTCCCCCACTCTACAAAGACACACTTCTGTTGACAGCAACTTAAAACACAGATCGAAGTCGAGATTGTGGGAAGGGCTGACTTCTTTAGACTTCTTTTACTTCTGTACCAGTCTCATATTGTTTCCACTTTTAAATGCATGCAAAATTACCAGCATCTTCCAGTTCTTGGAGCCTCTCAAAGGTTGAAGCCAGCCAGTTTGGGGACACGGATCCCCAAATCTGGAGGTTGAGGGGAGATTTCTGGGAGAAATGAGCTACTTGCCCTCCAAAACAGAACAGAGTGAGGCATGCTGAGTGGGAGGAATGGCAGGTGGAGGTGCCTAGATGCTGGCCTCCTTGGCAAATGGTCTTAGAGCTTCCAAGCCATCTCTTTCCATCCCCCATCCATTCTCCAGTTGAGATCGGAGGTGACAGCCGAGGGCTGGGGGCCTGTTGTGTCTGAGTTAGACACGACCATGTAGCACCTAACACAAAGGCTGGCCTGGAGTGAAAGCTCCAGAAAGATTGTGATCATTGCTGTTGCTGGTGTTCATCTTCTATCTTATTAGTAAAGATACTTATCTCTTGGAATGTAGACCATCAATGCTCCTGCTCCCCATTCTAGGAGGAGGCAGCATGGTGCTGGCAGGAATCCTTAGCTCACATCAGTGCATTGGCTGGGCCCTTAGGAAATGCCCGCTGCGTGCACAGCCCTGGGTCCCAGAGCTGAGCCAGGCTGCAGGCCAAACCTGACCTTGGGCCTTCTGCCTCCAGAGTCAGCCACTCAGATAGAACAAGACTGGGGTCACCTGTGACACTACTGGGAAGATCTCAGAGGATAAAGACACCGGAGGCATTTTACTAGAGACCCAGAGCTCACATGGTGAATGAATCCCATAGCTGTCCAGCTACCCCCAAATACCCTGAAGGGCCCTCCACAAAACTCTCCCAAATGAACTTCACACTGAAGCCAGCACTGGGAAATGTTGGGGAGTCAGGGCAGGAAATAACATTTGTTGAATGTCTACTATGGGCCAAGACCTGGGATTTTACATACAAGATCAATACTTGCCTTCACAATGCTGGGCCATTAGTGGAATTACCTCACCAAATTATAGATAAAAAAATTATACCTAACAGTTTAGTTCTGGACATGGGAGTTTTCTTTCTGGACATCACAGAGCAGATAAGAGCCTTGTTAGAAGGGTCAGCTGCTTGACTTTATCCAGGCCTTTTCTCCTCCTTGTGCTTAATGTGAAATTGGACCAGGAAAATTACCCTGGACTTCAGCCAATGGACCTCTAAGAAACTGCCTGAAGGAATGAGACCCAGGCTGCCTCTATACTTGCTGCTTTCTATGGGTTTCCAGTGCAGGCAGTGTTACTATGGGGAGAATTCCAAGCATCCTTGTGACCAGATAGGTCTCAGACTTCAATCTAATGGGCCTGGAGTTCATAGTAACTCCTGGGTCACAGGAGGTGCCTGCAATAACTAGGTGTGTAAGGGCAGAGCAGAGCAGAGCAAAGCCAAGTTAAATATTTGCTAGTCCAAATGGTATCTCAGGACTACTTAGAAGGTTCCAGTGGTACTAGAGCAGTGGGATATATGGCTAGAACCTCATTACCTTTTTCTGGACACCACAGACCCAGCCAGCTAGCCTGAGAAAGAAGCCAGCTTGTGTTCAGAGTAAATAGTTAACTCTTCTGGGCTGGAAGAAATGATTATTCAAAAGTTGGTCCCCACATACAAATGCAAATGGCATCTCTGAGACACATGAATGCTAATTTCTCCAACGAAGTCTGTAGACAAATGCTAGTCATTAGAAACATTTCCGTGCATTTATATTAGGCCGTCCTCTAAAAGACTTTTCAGACAAATATGTCATCAAGATATTCAAAACCATGTAATCTTATCCAAAGTTTCATCTATCAACAGTACAGTTTTCATCTCTTGCAGCTGTGTGTCAGAACGCTTGGGGAGATTACTCAGCTGATACGAGGAGCCAGGGAGGGGCTGAAGCAGTGTGGGGGTCCATAGAGCGCCCCAACAGGAGGGTCAGGGTTTTCAGGGTGCTCTAGGTCTTTTAGCCACAGGTGAGAAATCCGAGGCAGGTGAGGGGTGGCCTCAAATAGGTTACAGAAGCCTTCAGGGGCAGCCGGCCCTCACGCTCAAGTGCGAGGCAAAACCTCAGACCTGAAGACTAGGGGTGAGGGAAGAGGCTTAGGTGGAGTGACAGTATTTTTAAAAGGAAGGAGCCCCTTTAAGTCATTTATATGAGAGTGTAGCCCTGTGTGCTCTTTCCTTTTTCCTTGTGTCCCCTCCTCTCCCTTCCCTTCCCCTCTCCTTTCTTCTCCTTCCTTCTCCTTTCCTCCCTTCCCTTTCCTTTTCTTTCTGGGAAGGGTGTTTGGTAAAGAGTGCCCAGAGCAAGTCTTCGCGTTATCCTTAGGGCTGCAAAAGTTACTGTTATTTGATTGTTTTCTGATGGGGCTATTTGTGTTTGGGTCCCTTAATTTAGCATGTGAATGAATGCATGTAAATCGTTAGCTTCTGGCAGTGATGGAAGAACATCCTTCTTAATTACATAATAATGATTCTATCAAAAAACTTCTATATCTTTTAATCGAGTCACTAATCAATAGGGATATTTATCTGCCCACTCAACCATCCATCCACCTATCCATCCATCCATCCTCTACCTATTGATAGAAAGGTCTGAAGAACCTAATGTTATAGCATAACTATTATCCCAGTTCTTCGGTTGGAGGAACCGAGGCATATAAAGATTAGAAAATTAGACCGAGATTACCCAACTAATAAGAAATGGCTCTGAGGCTGATGCATCTAAGTCTCTGGTTCACTCCACTCAATCTATGGACAGACATTTCTTGAATGCCTGTGTTGTACCAGGTACCAAGCTCAGGTACCACAGGAAGGTAAAGATGTCTCTGGCCCCTGCCTTCGAGGAGCTTACATTCTTGAATAATAGCCAGATGTCGCAAGGCTGACTGTGAGCTGTGTGGCCTGAAAAAGTGAGGTCCAAATGCCAACGACAGCTGTAAGCCGGTGCAAAAATCTACCACCTGAGGTGCCTGGAGTACAGCTGACATTGTTAGGAGGTGACTGAGGGTTATAGGTCAAACCATTGGCCTCCTTGGGGGTGCTATCCGAAGGGTGCCTCTTGTTTATGGACATATAGGCTGTAAATCTCATTCTAATAGGTGCTGCTTTGAAGGGGAGTCAAGGGGAAAAAAAGAGTCGGCTGGGCCCACCCTGGTGCAGACAGCTACACTGGCACCTTCAGACAATGCTTCTCAGAGCTCAGGAAGCGGTCTGTGCCTGCTGGCTCCTGCCAAGCAAGGGCATGGATTTCTCTATGAGGAATCACTCAATTGCGGAGGCCATTCTTAGTGGAAGCAATAGCTTGTGCAAAGGCACATAGGTGCGAATGATGATGGAATAACAGAGCAAGGTGATTACGCAGTTCAAGTACAAGTAACGTGTGACGGATGGCTAATGGACCAGCAAGGGAGTGTCTGAACAGTTAGAATAAGGCCTCATAGTGAAGGGTCTCCTATGCCAGCTGGAGAGTTTGGACCTTCTGGGAGCTACAGAGACATTTGCACAAGGGAAATATACAGGGTCCAGCAGAAATAATGCCTTGGAGTGTGGTTGGTAGGACACATGAATGTCTCGCATGAGGTGGACAGCAATTTGAACATTTCACTTAACATGTCATAAATGAATATACACATTTGTAGTAGTATACACATTTATTTTTCTTTATTTATTACATAATTATTAAATATTTTACATATTTATTAGGGGCGTTATTGGTGCCAGACCATGTATATACAGGTTTGTGCTTTAGAAGAAATACTTGGCTGTGGGTGGGCAAGTCTGGACACAGGAGCACCAGCTAGTCAATGATTTCAATAGTTTAAATAAGGGCATGTCTTAGACTCAAGGAGTGGGGAAATGACAGATCACAGCAGGCTCTCAAATTTTTTGAAAAGTAAAACTGAAAGGATGCATGATTGACTTTAGTATTGAATGAAGGGGAGAGAAGAGTCAAGGCTCCCTCTCAGATTTCCATCCAGAAATCTGTGTGGATAGTTATTTTTCAAACCTGATTAGGGACCATGAGAGAAGAGGACAGCTTTGAAGAGCCTGAGATGCCAGTGGGTTATACCAGTGATGTCTAGTAGGCAGTTTAAAATCTTGCTGTGGAATTTGGAAGATTAATTTGGCTAGCAATGGAAATTGGACAGTTATCAGCACATTGAAAGAGGCATATTTGCCAAAATAGGTAGCAAAAGTGCCACTAATCTTACTTCTGCACCCAGAACAGGCATCACTAATCAATCATGGAGTCTTTTTCATTGAGTCTGGCTACTTAAGCACCACGATCCAGGCAGCCATTACCAACAGATTGGAGCTGGCATGGCAACTGAAATATTCTTGACAGCTGTCATAGAGGTGATGCCTGGAGCTACAGAGAGGTTGGGGTGCCCAGTGTGGAGAGGGAGGAGTGAAACGCGTTGAATGCTGTCACCTAGGAAAACACACAGCTGCGATGGCAAGAGTGTTAGCTCTGACGGAAGATGACTTGGATTCATATCTCAATGCCCCCTCTCAGTGACTGTGTTAATTTTGGAGATTTGTCTCAACTCCCTAGGTCTTAATTATTTATCTGTGAAACACTGATGATGGTAGTACCTCACAGCATTTTAGATAACATTACAGTCGTGTAAAGTGTTTAGACCCAGCTCACATATAGGAAATGCTCCATAAATGTTATTGGGGCCGGGGATCAAAAAGAGCAAAGGGACCTGTAAAGACTAAGAAGGTTCCGCAGAGACTTCGTAAGTCGTAAGACATCATAACATCCCTAATCGCAGGAGACCAGCTGGCATTTGGGGAAAATTCTAAACTCTGCTTATTTCTTAGACTCCGTCCCCTATGTGGGATGCCACACGGTTTCCATGGATACCTTGGTCCAGCCTTCAACTCAAATACAGTGTCGGGGTTGACTCTACGCGCTGAGTAGACTTTGCCTCCTAATTTGTAACAGTTCCTCTGCGTGGAGTTTAGAAAAAGACGGGGGTGCTTTGATGGAGCACGGCAGCCACTGGGTCTGAACTTCCTGTGTTTCACCAAGAACGGCAGATGGACGGCTCGTCGGCCGCAACCCCGAGGAAAATGAATCGGAGTTCAGTTGTTTCCGACCAAGAGGTCACTTTTTATTTTAGGTTGCCAAGTGTGTGTTACCTGAGAAAGGCCTTGTGGCTTGTCTAGAAAAGCCTGTTAAAAATAAATAAATACATATAATTTATTTATTTGCCTGGTTTGCTATTTCCCAATCACTGTCTTCAATCTAAAGGCAGTTACGGTCTTTTGGGTGTAGTACAGCATATACAGTGTTTAACAAAGTGGCCTCAAATTTATGTAGCAAGGATCATATTTATCTGGGTAAATAAAAGATTATGTTTTCTGAACTGCATCTCTGCCGGCTCTGCCAGCCGTTAATAATCCTTGCCAAGAGACTGGAACCACTTTATATGGGCTTCATAACCACAGAGTGGTTGTGTTGTTTTTATTTCATTTTATTTTTTTGGTGGGGGAGGAGGGAGTGGCCATTTAATGTTATTTTTCACTACAGATGTGACGGTAAAGTGAATTGCTTTGCATGCAAAGGATCACACAGTTTCCTGGCCTGCACACAGAACTTCTGGTGACCTTGTGGTGCGGGCAGCAAGGCTTCAAGTGGTGACAAATCAAGAGATGCCAAGAGGCTCAAAGGCTGGTTGATATTTTTGGTACATTCTGCATCCCTGCATCTACTGTTGGGTTTGCTACAGTTCATTTTCTCAGAACATGGAGTCAAAGACACGTTTTTGGTTTTTACCTCTGTGTGTTGGTGGGTTGTGTGTCTGTTTACGGGAGCATTAGTGTGTTTGTGTGTGTGTGTCTGTGTGTGTGTGTGTGTGTGTGTTGGTGCCCATGAAAAGAGAGAAGAGGCCAGAGAGACAAAGCGGGAGAAGTGAGAGAGGGTAAGGAAATGGTGGGCAAAAACCACACAGGCCTCTTACAAAGGAGGTTGTCCAGACTCATTCATTCTTCCACTTATGGTCCAGGGTTTTGCCTCTGGTACTGTTCTAAGTTCTGGGAATCTTACAGTCACCTGGTGGGACAGAGTCCCTGATCTCGTAGACTTTACCATTTAGCAAGGGACACTGATGACTTCAGAAGATATTTCGTGTGTTATTGGCCAGTCCAGTAATGGACTAAGTTAGTGCCTTCTGTCGGGGTTGGGTCGACTGTCCTACTCCAGGTGCAGCTCTTACCTCGGCGTAGCCCTGCCGGAGGGAGGCCATCTCCAGAACACATTTTTTTTTCCCTCTGGACAGACAGGTTTCTCCTCTTACTTAGATCACTCATCCTATTTTAAGGCTGCTTTCTTAAATTCCCTGTATGCCAAGTGGTTCTCAATAGGGGTTGATTTTGTCCCCCCAAAAATTCTCAGCATTGCCTGGAGATGTTTTTGGTTGTCATAATTGGAAGATGCTACTTGAACCTAGTAGAGGCCAAAGATGCTGCTAAACATCCTTCAGTGCACCCAGCAGTGTTAGCCAACAGAAAGAGTTCGTCCATCCAGCACTAGGAGAGCCAGACACCAGACACGGAGATTGCAGAGGAGAAAGACTGGCTATTTTATTGTGAATGGCACCACCCAGAAGAATAGGAATCTAATGCTCAAAAGCCCAAACTTGTGATGGCATGTAAGTTACAAAGTATATATGGCAAAATCACAAGACACTCTGGTTAGGGTTTGGAGCTGTGCTGGGAGCTGGTTGGTCAAAGGTGCAGAAGGGTAATAGATCATTTCTTCAGGTCTTGAGGACAGTTCTGAGGTCTGTCCTAGTATCCCTCTGTCTGCTTTCATAGGGAAGTAGACAGGAGATCATTGTAACCTAGGCGTCAGGAGCTGAATCATAACTTAGGTCAAGATGTTATCTTTAGCCTGCCAGAGGTCTGAATGGATGACCTTCAGTCGGGTCCAGGCTACTGTCTCCTGACGCCTCAGGGGCTGCTGATTATCCAGGGGAAAGGCTAGATCTCTGAGGGATATGTATCTCTATACATACATATGTAGAGAGAGACATAATTTCTAGAGCTAGAGTTGAAAGCTAACTTTAACCAAGGTCACGAGGACCCTCAGTTTCAGCTGCCCCACAGCAGAATATGACCCAGTCCCGAATATCACCAGTGCTGAGAAACTCTGGCTTACCTGTTTATTTTCTGTCTCCTCCACGGTGAGAAGTTCTGTCTGGTTCTCTCTTATATCTGTAGTATTGATATCTTATCGATGTTCAATGAAAACTTGCCAGCTGGCAGTGCCTATAATAATGTTCAATGCACAATAGGTGGTATAAAGAGTTTGTTGAGTGACTGCCTGATAGCTCTGTGACTTAATAGCATGCCAATTTGGTGAGCCGTCCAACCTCTCTGAGCTCCCACGATTCCCCTAATCAAGACCGATCAGACTCAGATGTCAGTTGTGAGACTGGGAAGCCCTGACTTCAGTTGGTGGCTGAGGCACTCCTAGCACCAGGGTTTATGTGAGTGTGCTTGTGTGTGCACGGGTGTGAGATTTGCCCAGAAGCCTGGCGCTGCCCCTTCGGGAAAAGCCCTGACCATAACCATTTGCCTTTTCCCCTAGGAAAACTGCCTCGCCACACAATGAATTTGGAACCTGCATAGCTTTTGCTGGGGGCTGCTAGCAAAGGCTTTCTGGAGAATGGTTTGCAGAGCCACGGGCATGGAAAAGCCTCACGATACCAGCCTTGGAAACTTAGGGCTTGCCCTGGGGAAATGTGTCCCCAGAAAACCTTAGCCACCCTATCCCTTCCTGTTCAAAAGCCTTTGTTACAACAACATGTTCTCTCACAACATACAGGAGTAGCCTGAAAGGCATGTGCCTGCAAATTCTGCCCCCAAAACCACTTCTTAATGGGAAATCACCCACGAGGCCCTGGCGAACAGTACGGAGGCTCACTACCTGAACGAGTTCACTGCCACTACCGTCTGAGGCGAGAGTGTTTGGGGGAAGGAAAATAGAAATGAAATATCTGGGAAATCTGAGACATTGTTTTAAAACAACGGTTTTTTAGGGTGTTTGATTTACTATTCAACTGTGCGCAGCTGCTGTTTGGAAAATAGGACGCGTGCCAAGCCGAGAGAGCTGGTGGAGAGGGTCGGGGAGAGCAGGGACAAAGGAAAGAATAGTGGTGTTTGCACACTTCACGAGTTACCTCGACGCGTGAAAAATCCGTGCAGCTGACCTTCCTGAGAAGCCATTGGCTCGAGTCTCTTCCAGTTGTCATTTATCCGCTGAACTGCTGCTTCCCCGCCTCACTCTTGCCCTCTTTGTCTTAATTAAGAGAGATTTAGGAGACGTCTCTGCCCTCCGAGTGCACATTTTAAATCAGTGCTTCAACAATCACTGCCTCCTTTTGCTTCTGTTTTCTTCATTCTGGCATCAAGACACCCACACATGGACTTGGGAGGGTTCCCCCCCCAAATTTAGGTAAAATTGACCTAACCTACCAGTAACCATTAGAAAGTGGCATTTTGAGCATTCTCAGGGTTGTGCAACCATCCTCCATCTAGTTCCAAAATACTTTCATCACCCCCAAAGGAAACCTGTTTCTATTCCTCATTTCACCCTCCCCCGAGCCCATGACAACTATTAATCTGCTTCCTGTCCCTATGTATGGATTTACCCACTCTGGATATTTCAAATGAATGGAATCATTCATGTGACCTTTTGCATCTGGCCTCTTGCATTTAGCATCTAGTATTCAAGGTGCAGCCATGTTGCAGCATGTAGCAACATTTCCTTCCTTTTTATGGCCAAGTAATATTCCATTGTATAAATTGACCACAATTGAAGCATTTTGTTTATCCATTCATCCACTGATGGACACTGAGGTTGTTTTCACCTCTTGGTTATTATGAATAGTGCTCTATGAATATTCACATACAAGTATTTATCTGAAGACCTGATTTCACTTCTTTTGGGCATACAGCTAGAAATGGAATTGCTCAGTTATATGGTAATTTTCTGTTTAAGCTTTTGGGGAATCAAGAATTCTTTTAAAGCCCTCATCTCACAACCATACTTGGTGTCCAGTCAGCTAATATGTCTTCTACCTAAGAGGAGCCAAGAGCTAAACTTGGGGTCACCTCCCAAGACAGTGTTGACTTTCTGCCCAGGAGTGAGAAGGCTGATGAGGCCCAGAGACCCTCGGGGAGCCCCTCCTTTTCTCCGTCCCCAGCAGAGTTAGCTCTGCACCCAATAAGGCACTAGGTGTTGGGTCCCATGAAAACCCTGGAGAGCAGGCATTATTCTCTTTATTTTTTAAAATGAAGAAACAGGGACTCAGAGAGATTAATCCACTTCTCCAAGCTAAGAAGTATGGGCCTTCTTAGGTCTAAAGACCTACTGAGTTATTTCACCAGATTTCAAAGACTGCCAGTTCCCTGCCTAAGAAAGGTAAACGCTTCAGAAAGAACTGACCCAGCTCAAACAGAAAAATCCCTTCCATTTTTAGGCAAGTTTGATCCAAAGACAGACCAGAGGCAATAGATTTCCTTTAGCCTAGGTGACCCAGGAAGTAGGGATGAACTTTTTCCAAAAGATTATTTGGTGACCTCTGATACTAGGAATGAATGCTTCTCTAACAATTATAAGATCCTTGCCTCTGTCTAGTCTCCTGTCTTGAGTTTCCCCCAAGGGGAAAAGAGCTACCTTTATCCTTCCTTCCCAGAAAATAGTCTCATTTTTAGAGAAGAAAAAAGAGCAGCAGAAGAAGCCAGCCATCTCTTTCTAAGTGTTTATGTTTCTTAGCATGTGCTAAGTTTTCATGGTACACCGATACAACAACTCTCTGGACAGCTCTGTGAGGTTGGTGGGGGTGTTATTTTTATTCTGATGAGGAACCTGACACTCCGAGAGGTTAAGAATTTTGTACGAAACCTCCCAATCAATAGGAGCTTTCTGAATCTAAAGTCTGTGGAAGGCAGCACTCTGTCAAGCCAACCATTGATCCACCACTTGCTACTACAGGGTGTCCTAGCCCCCGGGGCTAAGTGCTTTCATACATGGTCTCATTGAATCTTTGCAAACATCTAGCTTGTAGAAAAGGAACTTCAGCATTAGTAACATCACATAACTTGCCTAAGCTCACACAGCCAATGCCAGCCAAAGATACTACTGTGGAGCCATCTGATCCCAAAGCCCCACAGAGACTTCCATACTGTTCTATTTTTTGTCCGATATGGTGCTAAGCTCACCTCAAGACCAGGGGCCAGGGGGCACAGCTGCTAAGGGATCCCGTGTGGTTGGATCACTGAACTCTGACTCCAAGTCAACCACTTGCCCTCGCAGCTAGCAGATTCCCACGTTAGAGTGGAGCTCTTGGACGCAATGGTTTTCAGAATTGCTAGTGGTGAGTGATTTTTCCTAAGATGAATAAGAAAGAAAACTATTTCCAAGGGAGGTTAGTTTGACTCAAGAAGAGCTGAGGTATAGCTTCTCTGTGCTAGGATATGTGGTCAAGCAGATAAGGTATGTGTGTATCATTTGTGTGAAGCCATATACACACAAATCATATGCGCACACACACAAATAGTGCACAGAAATATTTGTTTGCAAGCCTGGGTCTGTATACATTGGTGGAGGTGGATTCATTTGAGTGTTTGTGCACTGCGGGTGAGCTGCTAGGGAAAGGGAGAGTGGAAGACATCAGAAGACTCCCCATTATGACTGCCTTCTGGAAGAGTCATCTTAAGCTCTTTGTTGGGGGGTGGGAGTGGTAAGGCCGATCCTCTGTGTATCCATAGAGATCTTCTTTTTTTAAAAATTTTTTTGTTTTAATTGTTGTTTGAGTACGGTTTTCTGCATTTTACCCCCATCCTAGCCCACCCCCCAGGCCTCCCTCTCCCTCCTGTTTCCACCCCCACCTTGTTATTGTCCATGTGTCCTTTATACTTGTTTCTGCAAACCCTTACCCTTTTCCCCTGAAATTCCTTCCCCTCTGCCCTCTGGTCACTGTCAGCCTGTTCTCTATTTCAGTGCATTTGGTTATATTTTCCTTGTTTGTTTCCTTTGTTGATTAGATTTCTGTGAAAGGTGAGATCATATGGTATTTGTCTTTTACTGCCTGGCTTATTTCACTTAGCATAATGCTTTCCAGTTCCATCCATGCTGTCGCAAAAGGCAGGAGCTCCTTTCTTTCTGCTGCATAGAATTCCATTGTGTAAATGTACCATAGTTTTTTGATCCATTCATTTACTGATGGGCACCTAGGTTGCTTCCAACACTTGGCTATTGTAAATTGTGTTGCTATGAACATTGGGGTACATAGGTTCTTTTGGATTGGTGTTTCAGGGTTCTTAGGATATAATCCTAGCAGTGGAATTGCTGGGTCAAAAGGCAGATCCATTTTTAGTTTTCTGAGAAAAATTCCACACTGTTTTCCATAGTGGTTGTACCAGTCTGCAATCCCACCAACAGTGCACTAGGGTTCCCTTTTGTCCACAACCTCTCCAACACTTGTCGTTTGTTGCTTTGTTTATGATGGCCATTCTGACTGGTGTAAAGTGGTATCTCATTGTGGTTTTAATTTGCATTTCTCTGATGGCTAGCGATATTGAGCATCTTTTCATGTGTCTCTGGAGTCTCTGTATGTCCTCCCTGGAGAAGTGCCTGTTCAAGTCCTTTGCCCATTTTTTAATTGGGTTGCTTGTCTTCTTAGAGTGGAGTCATGTAAGTTCTTTATATATTTTGGAGATTAAACCCTTGTCTGAGGTATCATTGACAAATATGTTTTCCCATACTGTTGGTTCTCTTTTTATTTTAATACTGTTTTCTTTAGCTGTGTAGAAGCTTTTTATTTTGATGAGATCCCATTTGTTTATTTTTTCCTTTATGTCCCTTGCTCTGGGGGACATGTCAATGAAAATATTGCTGCGTGATATATCTGAGATTTTCCTGCCTATGTTCTCCTCTAGGACTTTAATGGTGTCATGGCTTATATTTAATCTTTTATCCACCTTGAATTTATTTTTGTGTATGGTGTAAGTTGGTGCTCGAGTTTCATTTTTTTGCATATAGCTGTCTAGCTCTCCAAACATTTGTTGAAGAGGCTACACAGGGATCTTCTGGATGGATAAAAACAACAGTTTCTGTATGCTGGTGATCTAGTTTCCTGGGAAGGGTCTCCACGGGGCCTCAGTTACTCCATGCCTTGCCTGTCACTTGCAGCCTCCAGCCTCATCTTTGTGTGGAGTTTCGATCTGATCTTCCTAACATCCCAAGAATGAGAATCTCCAGGTTTGCGCTGGTGGGGCTTGCCTGGGAGCTCCTTAGCAGGTAGGGTCCCTGTTTCCACTTCATTCTGACTCTGAAGGTTTGGGTTGGGTTCTGAGATCCTGTGTTTTAACAAGCTCTCTGGGTGATTCCAATGCAGGTGACACTGACCATACTTGGAGACTCTCTGGCTTAGAGAGCATTCAGGGATTGATTGATATATGTCCATCCTGAGCACCTATTTTCAAGAGGGTGCTTCAGAGTTGCTCTGTGTTAGCACTGAGGTGCCCATTGCCTCCCTGCAGTGTCCTGGCTCGAGTGTGATATTCACTCAATACTAAAATTAGGTTCCATTTCCTCCTTTCATGTTTGGAGCAACTCTGGACACATTCTAAAATTATCTACCTATGTTGTGTTGAACCCTCCCCTTCCAGTAAGGAGTCCAGCAAAATGGTCTTTCTGTGTGCCTCTTCTCTGTAACCAGTTATACACCAAAGAACAAAAAATTATGTTTTGCAGAGTATACTCAGCAAATCCCTTTTCCCTGAAGTCCATAGAATCTATTAAACCTAAGTATGTTTTCAAAATTAAAATTCTCTCTTGCTAAACTCACACTCTAGAATTCTGGAGGAAGAAGGAGTAATGCACAACCCTGATGATTTCTTACTCATTGCAAGTGACTTTTCAACTTCTCTAAATAGGTGAAGTTAGGCTGGCTTGCAAGAACTATTCAGCAATCAATCCATTTCTCCATTCTCATCAACCAATTCTGACTTCTTATGACATTGGAATGCAGCCGACAGCCCCTAAAAAAGGTGTGTGTGGGAGGGGGATGCGATGGGAGACTTAATTTGACAGGGTTACAAGGAGACAAGCTGGAAGCAAACATTTGACACTCCAGCCCTGGAATGCTGTAAAAATTTAATTAGGTGGATCCATTAGTCATGCCCACATGAAGGTTTCATACGGGACTTACAAAAATGCAGGCTACTGAGAGAAAGTTTCAGACCTTCCTGTAAGTGCCCTTTCCCTCATTATTGGGAAATGTGGTCTCGGTGGGCCCATTGAACCCGGCTTTGTGTTTACGAAATATGGTTAGGACAAGATTAACAACATGGACTGAGGGAATTTTCAAATCTAAATAAGAGACAACTCTTGGTAGGAGAGTTTGCCCAGGCTGACTACATCGGAGTCAACTGGGCTGAGAGACGACTTTAGTGCCCTGCATTTTATCACTTCCCGACTTGACATTTTAGGTTTAAATGCACCTGGAACATTTATATATGGCAGATTTTAATGGGATGAGCGTGTGTCTCTTTTCAAGTTGAAAATAATAAACAGCCTCTCTAGTTCCAAAACAAGGCGTGGAGATGGGCTTGAATTCACAAATCGATCTTCCAGATTTCAGGGCCTGGGATACTTATAGCTTCATTTGCAGCAAGGCATGTTCAATTTACAAACACTGTTATTTTGATTGAAAGTCTCCGATTAGTCAGTGTGGTTGGAAGGAGGTAGATGAGGAAGATACTTAGTGCAACTGTTTGTATGGTGATGTTTGAAAGACATTGAAAATTAACTCAAGACTCTTAGCTCTTAATCAGTTCAAATCCTATGAGATTTCCCACATAGACCATGGGCATTGTTTCTTCAGAAACATTTCATGTAATTCAGCCCAATATGGTGCTCAGCATTCAACTGAAAATGAAAGGGTTTGGTATGGCACATGACTGTTCTAGAGCCACAGTCCCCTAGGGATGGGCTGTGGGCTGACTTTTCTGTTTTCATCTGTATGCATTCATCCATTTATTCATGTTATTGTTTCAACAAACATGTATGTCTTTCTACTCTGGATTGAGACATAAAGTTTAACAAGACACAGTCCCTGCCCTGGGGGAGGTCACTGTGAATGGGAAAGACTGCCTTAAAAACAAGTAACCACAGTGCACTGGGGTAATAATTATAATGTTACAATTTATTGTTTGCCTATGCACCAAGCAATTTACATACATTAGTTCATGTACTTTTACAAGCAACTCAGCAAGATAGGACTCTGATATTTTTATAGGTAAAGAAACTGAGACCCAGACAGATTTAAGAGCTTTTTTCTAGAGG
>PVKM010010734.1:0-34559 GCA_004027735.1 Carollia perspicillata | reverse complement strand
TAGTGATCTAAATATGTTTTGCCTAATAATGAACAAAAATAATAATACTTGGTACTAATTTTGGGAACCAGGCAACTTCATAAACTGCTGGTGTGAATGTGAATTTGCATAAGCTCCTTGGGGGCCATTTTGGCAATAATGTATCAATAGGCATTTTAAAAAGTACATAATATTTCTTGCAACAAATTTACTTCTAAGTTTATACTTAGGAAAAAAATAAGATAAATAAAAAACATATTTATAAGGTTACCGAGAGCATTTTTATAATACTGAACTAATATAAAATATAATGCAACTATTCAACAGAAAATTTGGACTATAGTAAGACAGTCATTAAGAGTAATAGTATACAATTTTTGGACATTAAAGTAACATATATTGAGTTTAAACAAAAGCAGGTTATGATCCTATTTTGTGAAAAAAAAAAAACACAAAGAAAAATATGTAAACATTTTTTAAAAGGTAATTGTTGGTGGCTTTCTTAAGACATGGTAAATTTGCCCTGGCTGGTGACCTAAGGGTGGCTGGCCAATTTGATTCCCAGTCAGGGCACATGCCTGGGTTGGAGGCCAGGTCCCCGGTGCGGGGCACAGGAGAGGCAACCACACATTTGATGTTTCTCTCCCTCCCTTCCCCCTCTCTCTAAAAATAAATAAATAAATAAATAAAATCTTTAGAAAAATAATAATTTTACAAAAGACATGGTAAATGTGTCATATTACCTTTAAATATGGGTGGAAATTTTATATCTTATCAAATAATAAAAATAGAACGAATTACCAAAGACTACTTATGAATAGAAAATTTGACTAAATTAAATGTTCTTTTTTAGTCTCTCACTTTTGGTAGAGAAAGCATTTTATTTATATATCCACATGTGCCTAAAGAGTCACATTATTTAGCACAGAGAGTTTGTTACAAAATACATATTTTATTGTATTATAATAAGTATGACTGAATTTCTATTAGCTATAGGATTTAAGACAACATGTTGAGATGGGAGTAACATATATTTTATTTTATATATAAAAATAAAATATATATACATAAATATATTACTCCCATCAAATATATATATATATAAATATATATATAAATATTTATATATATATATATATTTGATGGGAGTAATATATTAAAGTGAAAGTAATTAAAAGTATCCAATTGAAGGGAGACTGGTAAATAATAATCTGATATATATATAACTAGGCATAAACCAAGCCAGGTATTCATCCTGGCTGGTGTGGCTCAGTGGATTGAGTGCTGGCCTATGAACCAAAGGGTCACAGGTTCCATTCCCAGTCAGGGCACATGCCTGGGTTGTGGGCCAGGTTTCTAGTTGGGGGTGTGGGAGAGGCAACCACACAGTGATGTTTCTCTCCTTCTCTTTCTCCTTCCCTTCCCCTCCAAAAACAAACAAACAAACAAACAAACAAATATTAAAAAAAGAAGAAGAAAAACAAAAGCCAGGAATTCAAACCAAAAGAAGATGCACCACCAGAAAGTGAGAACATTTATATTTATTTTAACAATCAAATGAATATTGATTAGAAAAGGGAATGAGTTATATTCTGGAAATAAAAAAGTGGAGAGAAAAGATGAAAACAAATGGTGGGATCAGTGTGTTAGACCTCTCCATTACTGAGGACATCTAACTACCCAATTATATGTAACCTAGAAATGAAAAAAATCCATAACACTGAAAATGTGTTCTATTTTACTAACAATCCTTATGTTCTTAGTCAGACAAATACCATATGATCTCACCTATAACGAGACCCTAATCAACAATACAAACAAACAAACAAGCAAGCAAGCAAAATAGAACCTGAGACATTGAAATTAAGAACTGACAGTAACCAGAGGGGATGTGGGAGAGATAATGGGGGAAAAGGGGGAAGGGTTGTGAGGAACATGTATAAAGGACACGTGGACAAAGCCAAAGGGCATAGGGTCAAGGGTGGAGGCTGGGAATGGGTTGGGTGGAGGGGAGCGGGGGCGGGGGGGGGGGAATGGAGACAACTGTACTTGAACAACAATAAAAAAAGCTAAAGAGCAGCTCAACATTATTCTCCCATATTTTAACAACAACAAAAAGGGTGGAGTAGGAATCTTCCTTCCTTGATGTTAAGTTTTTCTCTAGCTTAAAATCCACTACATTTTACAGTACAGTGACACACTTAAGCACAGGTCAAACAACCCATAGAGCTTTATAATTTAACAACCATCATCAAAATTACCTATCTCATCCTATAAATTAACTATTGCCCAAATAACTACTCTACCATGATAGAAGTCATAAAATAAATACACAACATAAAATGTTGGATAAAATTACTCATTTGGAAGCTATGGATTGAAACTATTTTCATGCCTTACTGCAACAAATTAAGTGATACGACCTACTTTTTAACTGCAAATACTAACACTTTCCAGCTTTCTACCCTATGCCTGCGACCTGGAGTGTCTTTTCCAGGGACTGATAATGAAGCAGCAGTTTTGCTCCTCACTATTGATGCTTTTGTTGGGGTGATCGGGCACATGATTAAATCATTCTCCCAAAGATTATTGTATAGTTGCTGAACTAAATAATGAGAACAAAGAGAACAAACAAAAAGGATTCAATTTGAGACCTCACAAATAAATGCTAATCACAACCCCCCTCCCCCAAACAACATGAATTGCTGCCAACAACTTTCCTAGCCAAAAAGTGCAGGCAGTAAGGACACCACATACATAATAGTGAACACTACCACCTGACCAGACTGCATTGTTAGGGAGGAGAGTACCTGAATAAAGGGACAAAAGCCCCAGCATACCACAATACCAATGAAGGAATCTAGATAATATACTTAGCAGAACCACACTCAACAGTTAAATCTCTACGGAGCAAGTCACGTATGGACAAAAAAGTTGTAAATGACAACACAATTTTGCTAACAATATTGGTCAGTCCATTGCCAAAAGCTCCAAGGGACTGACAGAATTCTTTGCTAAAAATGAATCTTGTAAATATATTGCTCCAATAAATTTTTATGCTCTTTAACATCCCTGTAACAATGATTCTGACCTGAATCAATGAAGTGAAGAGTCTCCAGTAAGTGAATGGATTGGTATGAAACAAAAAGCAACAGTAATGTTTGACAGGGAAAAGTTAGGGGGAAAGGTGTTAGAAAGAAACTACTTCAATAAGTAATAATTGTGAAATTTTACATGTAATAATCAGCGTGAAAAACATGCTCAAAGGATGAATGTGGGGTAACGTTGTAAAGCAACAGAGCAAAGCTTCGAGGTTCAAAATGGAGCCAGTAATCTGGAACTTCTAAAATGCACACTGATGAAATGTTTTAATGGAATAAAGTCCTCCAGTAGAAAACTCTCTCTTTCAATATCTACCATCTAGTTTGCCAGCTTCATTAAAGACTCCTTGCTCAGATGATGGCAGAACTATGTATTTCATTTAAAGATAAGCTCTTCTGGTTTTGGCCGAATAAGCATGGCACCGAAGTACATTTTTAGTTAAAGAAGGGATATTTTGGCTTCTAATTTTAGGAATGACTTTTCAAGCAACTGAATGTTTACATACATATATATCTTTTAAACCACTATTTAAGACTGCTACTTAAAAATAACCAACCACTTGATTTTCCTTCTACATGTTCCGCTTCTATAGGTGAATATAATTTGCTATATCTTCTATTCAAAGGTAAGAATCCGTCCTGGTTTTTTTTCTGGAGATGAAAGGCAAAGGAGTATTATTTTTTACAAACTGTTTAAATATATTATTTGGGTATTGAGCCACTACTTTTTTCAAATGTTTTCTATCCTCTCTGTACTTGCTTATAAGCATTTAAATTTCAAATATTATACAGAGATTCTACATCCCCCAACTTAAGTCTAGATTGAGTACGTTATCTAAAATGCAATATTGAACAACAATGAAAAATGTGAGAAAAAAACGCACAATGAGATATCATATCTCACTGATCACAATGGCCATCATAAATCAATAAACAACAAGTAATGGAGACAATGTGGAGAAAAGGGAACTCTAGTGAACTGTTGGTGGGATTGCAGACTGGTGCAGCCACTGTGGAAAGCAGTGTGGAATTTTCTCAGAAAACTAAAAATGGAACTGCCTTTTGACCCAGCCATTGCACTGCTAGGATTATATCCTAAGAATCTCAAAACACCAATCCAAAAGAACCTATGCACCCCAATGTTCATAGCAGCACAGTTTACAATAGCCAAATGCTGGAAGCAACCTAAGTGCCCTACAGTAAATGACTGGATCTAAAAATTGTGGTTCACTTATACAATGGAATACTATGCAGCAGAAAGAAAGGAGCTCCTACCCTTTGTGACAACATGGATGGATTGGGAGAGCATCACGCTACGTGAAATAAGCCAGGTGGTGAGAGGCAAATACCATATGATCTCACCTATAAGTGGAACCTAATTAACAAAACATATAAGCAAGCAAAATATAACCAGAGACACTGACATACAGAACAAACTGACAGTAACCAGAGGGGAGGGGGGAGAGGGGATAATGAGGGAAGGAAGGGGAAGGGTCACCAAGGAAATGTACAAAGGACCCATGAAAAAATAAAATGAAATAAAAATATTTAGAAAATGATAAAAATTAAAAGCGTTAATATCTGATACTACCTAACACCAAAATTCCCAAATTAGGAATACACTATCTTTAATTGTGGAGTTAATTCATGACACTTATTACTAAAGTAACTTACACTTTACTCTTAACTAGTTATAACTAGTATTATTTTTAGTTATAACTAGTATTTTTAAACAAATATGGTCAGTAACATATGACATAATATATGTACAATTTTAGAAACTCAATTCACAGGGAAAATAATCTTTTGTGTAGACACTTTTCCATTTTACTTGCAATATTCTGGTTCAGAATATTGAGAAATGTTTGTTTAAAGATAATTTCTCTTTTGAGGACCTGCAAATTAAGAGTACATTATTGACAATATAGCATCATTTGAAAATTCCTGAATTGACAATATAATTAAACATTATGAACCACAAAGGTGTAATTGATTTATTCAGTCACATATCCTTTATCATCATACTGCAAGAAATGACAAAATTATATAGACAGTTATTATGAAGCAGCAATGAGTGGAAGTAGACTATTTGAATCAGCCAAGATTTTAAAACAGGGCTACCTAAAATACTATATAGGTTAGACTATGAACTTCATTTGACTTTGAAATGTTCATCTCTCTGTATTGAACAGGTTTCACTTCAATTTGAAGGGGTGTTACAAAGGTAAGCCATTGCCAATATTGATTTTATTTTCCATGGAATGATTAATTACAACATTTATCATTTCAAGATTAGCAATATACTGACTGTACCTTTAAGCGAGTTACTTCACAAAGTATCTCCCACACATACCTTCTTGTATTAAAACCTAAGAAATCACTTAAAATTTACTTGGAATTGCTTCTTCAGAGCAATTTAAGTAATTATTATCTTCAAATTCATCACCTGTCCCTTCTCTTTACATGTCTCATTAATATGGCAAGTAGACGTATTAGTGAAAGCATATTAATGTCTGCTCAGTATACTAAAAATGTAATAAATGTCTCTGGAGGATATCTTTGCTAATACATCAAAGCGTTAGAGAATAACATCAATCCTTGTGAAACACGATACATTAAAATGAAAGTATATAAACACGACAATGCAATAATATCTAATTTTTCTGAAAGACTGAGTTAGTGAAATATAAATTTTATTATATGACAAGAAGGTGCTACAGAAAATCTTCCCACATTAACTTATGAATGGATCTGGGCTGTATATAAAAGTGTTTTGGGAAAGCATATTGAGGGTAATGGTGGTAAGTGGATCAACTTTGTGAAACCACTGCAAGAGAAAATATGATGTCCCCAAACTGACAAACAAAAGAACCCACAGTAAACTTGCTGGAAACTATAAGTGTCCTAAAAGTACAAATAACATAATGTAAGTATGAAGAAAACAAAAATAATTTAACATATTAAAAATATAATATTTAGACAAAATGGAAATCTTTCCCACTAAGGCAACCACTTCTACGCTTAATTATACTTTAAATCAGATTCAGAATCTTTCGCTGTATTGACATTTTATAGCAATCTGCATTGTTCCAAAAAACTGTCAAGGCACCTAATAATAAAAAAAAAACAACACCTTTTTTTTTTTGGCTTCTGAAAAAATACTTTATTTCACATGGAATTTAAAATAATTAGCATTTAAACTGTGCAAAGTGTTTCCTGATACACATTTTTCTTATTATCTTGGGTGCTATTTCCTGCTTCATTACAATTTTATCAGTTTTTTATTTACTTAACTTTTTAAAAACTTTTTTATTGTTCTTTAGGTAAAGATGTCTCCATTTCCCCCCCACCCCAGCCACCCCCCCTTCCCTCATTCAAACTATAATTACACCTTTTTTTTATTCATAAGGTAAAGAAGTGGTATTTCTCTTTTTTTATTTTTGAATTTATTTTTAGACAGAGGGGAAGGGAGAGAGGGTGAGAAATATCAACGTGTGGTTGCCTCTCACACGCCCCCTATTGGGGACCTGGACCCAGGCATGTGCCCTGACTGGGAATGGAACCTGCGACCCTTTGGTTCACAGGCTGGCACTCAATCCACTGAGCCACACCAGCCAGGGCAGTATTTCTCCTTTTTAATGGCTAAGTTTGAGGTAATGCCGTGAATGTTTAGCATGTCTTTTTCCTGCCACAATCACTTCTGTTTTTAAGTCCAGAAAGAAAAAGGTTTTTGTTTTTTTTTATTGATGGGTATGGATTGCCTAATCCATTTCGATTATTAATGAAAGCACCACCTGTTATAGCCAGAAACAGTCACTGACACACACTCAGATAAAGAGTTTTAAAATAAGAAATTACGCCCTGGCTGGTGTAGCTCTTAGTGGATTGAGCGCGGGCCTGCAAACCAAAGGATTGCGGTTCGATTCCCAGTCAGGGCACATGCCTGGGTCGCAGGCCAGTTCCCAGCAGGGGACACAAGAAAGGCAACCACACATTGATATCTCTCTCCCTAACCCTTCCCCTCTAAAGGTAAATAAATAAAATCTTTAAAAAATAAAATAAAATAAGAAATCAAAAGGGCAAACACTGGAGGCAAAAGGTATTTGATTTGATGTATCCATAGTAGGCAAATTCTTTGGGGTCTTAACTAACTATAAAACCAGGAAGGTAATTATACTTGCTTGTCAACTTTACAAAGTTGTTATGAACAACAAAATACATGTGAAGCGGATCAATCTGTCCATTGCTATATATATGCTATTATTTTCCTTAAATGGGGTAATATTTATAAAACATTGAAAATTGAATGGCTGGTTTAACCAGTCCTTAGGAAAAAAAGATTTCATTCATAGGTTGGAAAGAATATGAATTAATTTTAAGATAAATTATTGTGTCACTTAGTGGCCATGACTTTTAGTCAAAATATGTTTCACTTTCAGCTACCTGAGTCTAACAAACCCATCTGATGTGATTAATACACAAATCACAAAGAGGATTTACACTGATATTTATATTGATATAGATTTTACATATATGCATACATTGATATTTATATTGGTATATTGATGAAAATACAAAATGGTAATGATCATGTCTACTGTAAATCAATGTGGTGCTCTTCTGTAGTAAATCCAAATGTGGAACAATCTAAAGAATAAGTGCTACTGTTAAAATACATATAAAGAATTGATTTCATTGATTTGAAATTCAGTGAATACATAAAATAACTACTTACTCTTGGCAACAGAATTCTGAAGACTGGAAGATGGCCCAGTTCTTTGTTTGTTTGATCCAGAAGTCTCCTGTTCAAGTTTTTCAGTAGCTACAGACGGTTTATTGACTGAGAAAAGATATAATTTTTACTGTACTCCTATTTTAAGAAAGCATCATTAGCCAAAAAAAAATGAGTTCATGATGTAGTTCTATGGAGCCTTAACATAGATTAATTAGGTAAACGACATTCACTGTCAGTCATACCTTAAAAACTATGTAAATTTAACTTAGATTTTATGGAATTGTGTAGAATTAGCCCACATGTAGGAAAATTTGCAGTACAGCAATAGTAAAAAAGACAGAATTAATTTATTTTAAAAACAGACAAGCAAAATATAATCAAAGACACTGAAATTGAAAATAGGCTGACAGTGAGCAGAGGGGAGAGAGGAGGGAATTTCAGAGGAAAAGGGTGAAGGGTTTGCAGGAACAAGTATGAAAGACACATGGACAATAACAAAGGGGGGAAGAAATGGGAGGGAAGTGGGGAGGGCTGGGATGTGGGTAAAAGGCAGAAAACTGTACTTGAACAACAATTAAAATAAAAATTTTGTAAAAATTAAAAAAAAATGCACTGGAAAAAGTGTGTCAAGCTTATTTATTATTAATCATTTTACACTAATTACAAGTTTAACTGGTAAGGTTTTGCATATCCTGGATAAAATAAAGTATAAAATTTTTACCTGTTTCTTTTGCAATCTCACAACACAGGTGAAATACTATGCATGCCGAAGAGTACATGGCAGCATTTTCATTTAAGATACAAAACTCAAAACCACGTTGTAAATGCAACCTTACACTACCAGCCAATATTTAAATATAAGCATGAATGAACTTAAAGTTTAAACATTGTTTGTATTAATTACCCATTTTGCTTTCAGAGTTCACTGTCGTAGAGCCTTCCAATCTTTTTAAACGTTCAATATGGTTGTTGCGCTCCAATGTACGAGAGACAACAGCTTTGAATTTTTCCTATTTAAAATAAGTAAAATTAAGTAAATTCCAACAATGTTTACATATTCCTTTTAGTGCTGAGTGTAACTGTGATTTGTGGGTTATAAAACAACACCATCACCAAATTTTTGTATCAGGCAGAATCTTTTTTGTATCAGGTAAAAGTTAAAAATAGACATGTCTCAGTTTATCAATCAATATTAGCGCTTCTCTTGAATAACTAGATTTTAATCTTAGGAATCTGAATTGAAGAACTGCGCTTCCCTCTGCTTATGTCATTAGGAATTTAGAATCAAGTTTGTAGCCTCTTGCTACCAATTAGAGAAGACTGAGGGGACCAATTTTGTGTTTACTAATCATACCTTATGTTTTCTTATTTTCCTGCTTTAATTTTCCCCTCTGCTAGAATCCCTCAAATATACATCACATGGTTGTAGTATGTATTTTTTAATATACCTGAAATTCTTTGTTAGAATGAGGCGGGAAAAAAATCAACACACATGACGTGAAATCTATGCCAGAGTCATCCATTGTACCCACATTTATTACATCTTAAATTGTGGTATTACATAATCCAGTTTTTAAAAAGATAATTGATGTGCTTGTCTTGACCTCAAGTTCAATGTAAACTTCTTAGGATAAAAACTACACAAATGTCAATGCCACACGATGACAAAACAACTACACTGCCAGAAATGAGACGATTTTCTTTACTTAGATATTTTTCATCCCTATGCTGTAACATACCATGGGTTATGCTAAGGTAAGCAAATTAACTTCAGGGCTAGCTTTTCTATTTTTCCCTGACAACCACTGTTTCTTAGCAACATCATCCTTGTAATGTCCCCACCATTTCTCTGAGGGCAAAAAGGGTAAACATACTAGGCAGATAGAGAATTGGCTGTATCCTCTGAGAAGAGTAGCAACTGCAATTATTAAAATTTTTCAAAAAATGTATCTAAGGTTAATATTTTAAAATTATATTTCCTAACAGAGAATTGTTCCAAATTACTCAGAAACCCAGAACGTATAAGGAACACTAAAATCAGAGATTAATCTTATATTAATAGAACATTACTGATTCCTAAAAATTCCATCCTGCGTTTCCAAATGAACTTGTGCTCTCAGGTGCCTTCTTGCATCTGTGGCTCAGATACACTATATTTTGCTATGTAGAATATGCACCCATGTTTTTGGCCCAAAATTTCAGGGAAAAAATCATGTTTTAATCATTTTTTAAAAATCATTTTTAATTCAGTTTTTTAAAAATTTATATTTAGATACTGGTTTTCTGTATTACAAAGGAATTTTTAGCATTTCTGAACATGTTATGGTACAAGAAATTTTATGTAATAAGTAATTATAAAATACAAGAACAGACAAACGGTACCTCAGGTACTACCCATGGATAATGTGCATCCTTATTTTTCCCTCAAAAATTTGGGCACAAAAAGTGCGCATTACACTGGACAAAATATGGTATCTCCTGTGGCCCCTCCACAGCACCAGGAATTTGGGTATTTTCCTTGATCTACCTACAGCCTACTTATAATGTCCCATGGTCCCTGCTGTGCTCCCCACATGAGCTCTCTGGGGTTGATACTCTTTGGCCTTGTCTTCTTGTCTTTCTCTTTTCTCGCCATGTCTCTGGCTCCCTTTCTGTCCGTGTGTCATTTTGTTGCATTCTCCTCTATATTCTCTCAGATTCCTCTTTCCCTAAGATGGTACTCTTTTTCTCTCAGTCCCTGGGACTTGCCTCTCTCCTCCACTCTGGCCCACTTTGCACACACAGTTTGTTTTACTTTCTTTGGTTCTCTGTCTTTTCTTAATTTATATTCTCCTTCTCTCTCTCCCTCTTTCTCTTCAATGTAGATAAATAAATTAAGAACACGTTTCACAGAGAAAAACGAAGTGATATAACTTCTAAATGAGAGTCCATCAACTATTGAATTGTGGAAAAAAGAGCACAAGCCACCCCTGGAAAAAAGTTCAAAAAGAGAAAGTGGTAATGGATCACGAATGGGGAAGAAATGGCACAAGGACAGTCCTAGAATAAGGAAGATCCACAGATGGAGGTAAAAGATGGGGGTGAGGCATGTGCCAGAGCAACTGTGTGCAGAAGGAATGATGAAAAGACAGCATCACAGAGAAAGACACAGAGAAGAATGCTTGTGGGGGAGAAATAGAACCAAAGAGAAAAAGGAGAAAAAGAAATGTAAAACTTAGAGCAACCTAGAAAAAAAGAGAAAGATAAAAGTCCACATACTAAGGGAACAACAGGCAGAAGGTACAGAGATGAGAAGAGAAAAAGAGGCAAGCTAAAACAAAGGAAGAAAAGTGAGGCACCTAAAACAGAGAACCGGAAGACAGACTAAGACTTATTTAGGGACACCTGAGAGTAACTGGAATGAAGAAAAGAGAATGCCAGCAAGAAAGAGAATGGTGTCACACAGAATTTGCCAGATTCAAAAGAGAGAGTCAATTTACTCAGAGTAAAGTAGTGCAATGAACTACAAGAGAAAAATTTGGTGTCAGAATCATATAGAATAGGACAGGAAGCCAGATATCCGTGTATAAATAATAAAAGAAACTGGGTAAAGAGGGACAGAAGGGAAAAACAAAAGGCATCACAAGGTGCCAAAGACACTAACAGAGTCCAGAAAGGAAAAGAGAGCAGGGGGCCACAAAACAACTGAGAAAAAAGGGAATATGAAGAACATGAAGGAGAGGGCAAGGGAGAGTGTGTGCAAACACAAGAGGGAATCAGGGAAATATGTAAGGGAGCAGTGCTTGGAGTTGGCCGGGGCTCAGCCATGCAATCAGAGTTGTAGTTGGGAGAAGTAAGTAAGCCTGTCAGATGGGGCCCTGGGAGGGAGAGCCAAATAGTGGGTCTGTGCATATTAGGAATCAGGTTACAGACTTTTTGGTAGGAGAGAGCTACTCAGAGCAAACCCTGGGCCCCAGGCACCCTACGTGCCATGTCCCAAAGGTGAACAAGGGTCTCGTTCTAGATCTGCAAGGCTCCTCTTTACCTCAAGCCAGTGGTTCTCAACACCCAGAATCTGACTGGGACAGGAACAAGAGGTTCCAATATTGAAGGGAAGAAAGGAAGAACTGGCATTTGTTTCCACAGGCTGGACCAGTAAAGGCAGAGAAGGGCTTAAAAAAAAAGTATTCCAGATCCAGGCAACACAGTATATCATCTAATTAACAGTCTAGAAAAATGTGTACCTTTTCTTCTCGTAATTTTTGTTTTCTTTTTTCTTCTGCAGATATTCTTCGCTGTTCATCTTTCTGCTTTTGTTCTCGCAACTTTCGCTGTTTTTCTTCCATCTGTTTTTCATACTGGATCTTGGCCTTTCTTTCTTTTTCAAGCAGTTGCATTTCTTTAGTAGCTGAAATATTCCAAATACAAGGTGTAGGAGCCAAGAAAATATTTAAAGTTTTTCACATTACATACAGAGGAGAAAGTTAATATATCTCATTCTCTTTCTTAAAAATAATCTGCCCTAATAACTAAACATTTATTATGTAAGTGAACAGAGGTGCATTTTCACTGGGTGTTCATTTAACTCCACAGAACTAAGTTAACTTAGATGACTTTCACCCTGTCTGAACCAAAATTCCAATTAAGAAGAAAAAGTTTCATCCATAATATTTCTGATGATTTGAGCTGAAGTGAACCCCCACCCAATTAACATGACATACGCTAAAATAAGAATTTTTTTAAAACACATGACCAGAGTGTGTTTTTTCCTCTTCTACTAGGAAACTTCTTTCAAAGGCCTCATCTATACAGACCATATTGAGCATGCCAGTTCATTGGCTTAGTCACATACCACATTTTGATGTTTGCCTATATTCAAATTTCCCCTTGCTTGAGCATCTATACAGTTGTAAAATAGTCTCCGGCTTACAGCTAGGAAGAAAGTGTTTCTCACCAAAACAAAGGTAATTGATGTTCCATCTGAATAATGTTGAGCACTAGTATTGTCAGTGGATTTAAAGGACCAGAGGAGAAAAGACATACTCTCAAGGTATATATAGAAAGATTACTCTTTTAGATCCCAGTTGACTCAAAGTTACACTTGAGAAGCATAGCAATCAGTGAAAGATACCATATCCACGTAAGGATTCCTAGCAACTTCATTTACATGTTTAATATCATTTTACCAAGTCCCACTGCTTATTTCTACAAATGTTGAAGATATATTCATACCTTAGTTTTCAGAAAATCAAAGTTAACAATTACTACTTCAAAAATTAAAACAACTTAGTCAAATATTTTTATGTGCTTTCTTTGTCTAATTTAGTATAAGCATTTAATCCAATATAATGCATACTATAAAAAGCGTGATCTATAATATAAACAGCTCAGGAAAAGTAAGTAAAACTACTTTGGAAATATGGAACTAATATAAAATTCAGTCATTTCAAATTTTTAAAAAGTCTGAAATATACCATCTTGTTGTCTTCTTTTTTCTTCTCTGCGCTCCTTCGCTAATTGTTGCTTTATATCATTTGTAAGCACAGATCCATCTGTTACTAAAAAAAGAATATAGTTAGACATCAACTGGATATAAAATAGACATCAATTGGATGTAAAATTTTAATGAGATGACACCTGGACATCTATCAGAGCATTCTAGAAATTATACCTGGTTTAAATGGTGATCTTTTATTTGAGGATTGGAATGAGGACATGCTAAACCGATGCTGACTGCGTTTCTCTTGAGCAATGGCATTAGTGGCAGTATCTAAAACACAGGGAGATAAAGGGAGGGGTTAGATACTGAGAACACAAGTAGCTAATACAGGGAGCCTCAAAGCACAATGTGTGTCTTTGATTCTAAAAGATAGTGTATCTGCCATAAGGCATGATGGGTTAATCTGAGTCAACAACAAAGATATACTGGGTTCATCATGTTCAACAACAATCTCACAAAAAACAAGTGTCTACTGTGGATGTGATAGCATATCTGTGGACATAAAGAAAATTGTTAATGGGAGTAGCAGCACAAGTTTGTGGATGAGTAGAAGCTACCGATTAATAGCTTTCAAAAATGCGTCAGACAAGACATTACACACCAAGTACAATATTAGAAAAACAGCTGGTAAGGAATTGGAAAAAATGTTTCAGCATAAACTGGGAATTTCGAAAACATTTGGAGTTCATGGATCTTAATTTGGAAGCAAACGTGTCAACAGTGAAGATCCTCAGAGGTTAGGCCCAACATTAAGGAGTACATTTATAAGTGGCCTAGATTCAGGGGCTTTCTGCCCTGTCTGCAGTCACCTAAACTGCTTTAAAAAAATTAGCACTGCCTGCCCCTCCCAGCCCCCACTCCGAAGGGGCAGGACCCAGGCCTTTGCAGTTGCTAAAAGCTCTATTCTGATGCACAATGAAGGTGGAGAAGCACTCCAGGAATTTCCAACGAGATGGTATTATTCTAGGATTAAAGAACAACCACCAAAAAACCCCCAACAACTCTTAGAAAACAGTATGGTGATTACCAGAGGCAAAGGGGGTGGGGGAGGTAGAAGAGGGTAAAAGGAGGATAAATGGTGATGGAAGGAGACTTGACTTTCGGTGGTGAACAGATGATGTATTATAGAAGAGAACTGTACACCTCAAACATATAATTTTCTTAACCAGTGTCACCAAAAAATTCAATAAAAAAATAAAATAACAAGTCAAGCAAACAAACATAAATTATACAATACAAATTTACATATGACCTGTGTAAACAGGTAGAAAAGCAATAAACTTCAATAAGGGGGATGGGGGTTGGGTGGAAAAAGTGAAGGGGAATACAGTGAATAATAGTGTGGTAAGATTGCACAGTGACAAATGATTACTAGATTTAGTGTGGTGTTCACATTGCAAGGTATAAAAATGATGAATAATACTATTATACATTTGAAACCAATATAATGTTATATATCAACTATTATTAAATTTAAAAAATAAATAAAAGCTTTAATGGGGTGAAATATAAGGGGAGCACAATTTGAGGGAAAGCAAGAAAAACTTAAAATTCTAGGGTGGTACACATACAAGTCATTACAGAGGTTTCCCTGAAACCTTTAGTTCCAGGTATGGCTGTTTCTAAAATGCCCCGCACTACTGGGCATCTTTGGGAAGGTTCTGGGGAATAACAATAAAAATTCTCTTCTACCTTATAAAAAAGTGCAAGAAATATGGCCCTGTGATCCTGCCTACATTTCTGGTTTCTATATATCAAGGAAAATATAACAGCTGAAGATGGGCAGTGAAAATAATTAAGGGAATAGAGGTGCTCTCCTTGTACTTAATAGAATGAATGGACTCTGACATGTTTGTTGCCACTGGGCTATCTGAGAGTCATTTTATAGAGTAACCTTGAAAGTCACATCACAACGCTGCCATAGGGATCACCATTTCAAAAAGGAAAGGGGATTTTTTTTTTTTTACCCCGGAGACCTCTAACAGCTCAGATAATACATGACCTAGCTAAACTGGAAGATTAGACTCTTCCCACCTTCCTCAATAATTCAACTACTGTCAATTATGTAGACCACAATTACCCTTAGAATTTGAGTACTACTGTATTAAGAAAAACTCTTAAATAAAATCTATAAATTAAGCCCTTCTACATACCCCCTCCCACTCACAACATTTCTATGTGAGCAAAGAGAAAACCAGTTGTTTTTGCACATTTGATTTTCTTAGAAGTCCTAAGGAAAGTTCATATTTTGGCATAATTTAACAGACCAAAAGAGCAATTTCTTTCAAATTGCGCAATTTTACTAGATTCACAAACCTTTAAAAATTTTTTTATTGTTCAAGTACAGTGGTCTCCATTTTCCCCCTGCTACCCCAGCCATCCCCACCTCCCACTCTCCATCCTATCTACCCTTTGGCTTTATCCATGTGTCCTTTATACATGTTCCTTGATGATCCTTCCCCCTTCCCCCCCATTATCCCCTCCCACCCCACCGCTGGTTGCTGTCAGTTTGTTCTTAACTTCACACAAAACAAGCAAGCAAGCAAGCAAGCAAGCAAGCAAAATATAACCAGATTCATACATCTTATTAAAAAGAAGTAACCTTAGAATTAGCTATGTTGGGAATAATGAACTAAATCATATAAGGGTCATGTGTTAACATCACATCAAATCTGATTTTCAGATCTTTATATCCAAATTCCTACTGGCAAGAAATACATTCACTAAAACGGCAGGCTCCAAAAATTATTTCAAAGCTCCAGGCAATGGGGTAAAGCCTTTATGTCTGGATTTACTCAACTTTGGAATGACGGGATTTAGTTACCCTTCATTTTAAAAGTATCACTAGGTACAGGAAGCATACTACTGTATTTCTGTAGTTCTTATACTAATTCTAAATCCCAAATTAAGGTTAAAAGTTACCTTGCCTACAGATTAAATTTTAAAAATGTATAGAGTATATTACTAAAACTGAATTGTGAATCTTTATATTATGGTACTTTCCTAAAAACTGCCATAACAAATAATGTATAGCACTTCACCATATATGAAGTTCTATTTGTGTTAGTTCATTAAATTCTCATAACAAGCCTATACAGTGGTTATTATTGTTTTTCCCATTTTTTTTTTACAGATGAGAAAATTGAAGCTAAACATAACTTTCCCAGATCACAGGGGTAGTAATGGTCCAGAACTTGATTCAATTGTAGATTAAGAAGCAATTTTATGCCCTGCCGCATGTCCTGGCTGGTGTGAGGCCGGTATGGCTTGGTAGAATGAGTGCCAGCCTGAGAACCAAAGGGTCACTGGTTCGATTCCTGATCAGGGCACTTGCCTCGGTTGCAGGCCAGGTCCCCAGTTGGGGGGTGTGCAAGAGGCAACCGGTTGAGATAGATGATTCTCTCCCTCTCTTTCTCCTTCCCTTCCTAGCTCTCTAAAAATAAATAAAATAAAATCTTTTTTAAAAAGGAGCAACTTTACTTTGAAATCTTAATATAATCATGAAGGACCAGACTGTACAAAACTCATATTAACCTCTGTGTGCCTTAGTTCATTATTCCCACTACAGCTGCTAAGATTACTTCTGTTTAAAATATCACAAAAAGGAAATTAAGACCAAAATGTATAAAGTTGATTCAACAAGGAATAAATAAAATATACTTGGAAAAATACAGCAGTGGAAATATTTTAAAATAAAACATTTACCATTTTTTTGAAAGATAGCACAATTATACTGTGGCTAAGACTGGACTATGTTTAAAAAATAAGTGTAAAAGATATTACAAGAAGCCCTGGCTAGTGTGGCTCAGTGGACTGAGCACCGGTCCATAATCCAAAAGGTTGCAGGTTCGATTCCCAGTCAGGGCACATGCCTGGGTTGCAGGTTTGGTCCCCAGTTGGGGGGCATGTGAGAGGCAACCAATGTTTCTCTCACATATCAATCTTTCTCCCCCTCTTTCTCCCTCCCTTCTCCTCTCTCTAAAATAAATAAATAAAATCTTTAAAAAAGATATTACAAGAAAAAAATCATTCTCCTATGGGGAAAACTTACAAGTAATCACCCTATCTAGGCCAATATAAGCTTTAGAATGAAATGAACCAAAAATTGGCACCACTAGGATGCCAAAGTTAAGAATGCTTACCACTTAATAGGTTTTTGAAAGATGTCATTGAAATTATGAAGCCCCTTTAGTACATAAAACACTTTAGCTTATTACTGACTTCAATAAATAGAAAATTTCTGCTTCTCTCTGCCTCCCCTTCCTCAACACACACACATACACATAATCACATACATAGATACACACACACAATCTGTACCACTAGAGTTCTGCTCCACTGGGCCAACTAAATGCAAAACAGGAAGAATACTCCATGCCAACTAGTTAAGAATGGCAATAATCTTCTAAGGCTGCACACAAGCACAATCACCCCCAAATGCTTAATTCCATGAGATGTCAATGATAAATACTCACGCCCATAGGTAGTCAGCAATTCTATATGGTCTGCCACAGACGTTGCTCTAGAATCCCTCTCAGAATTCAACATAAAATCTGTAGCCCCACCAGTCCATGACCTTTCTTCCCTATGATCCTTTCTTCTGTACTCATCAGAAATATTAGATCACATAAACTAGTACTTTTATTAGGTAAGAAAGGGCATAGATTGAAAAACTGATTGAATAGGTTTTTCATTGTTATAAAAGGACTATGGTTGTGGCAGAGAACCATACTATGGTACAGATTAATAGATTTAGTGCTACTCACTGTTATTTGGACAACAGAATAAAAAGAACCAACTGCCACAGAGTGGCAAAACATTCCCCTCTTTGCCCCCTTCAGGAAATGCTGACACCAGGAGGACAGTTCTGGTGTAGTGTGTGATTCTTCCAATTTCCAATTTAAAATGGGCACCAAGGATGTCAACGAGGGACCTGTTTTAAGCATTTTCTGCATGGCTTTTTAAATTTTTAGTTTGAAATACTGTCAATTCAAGCAACTGTCCTAAATATTTTCAAATACTTTTTAACGTTTGATATACAAATATTTGGGGAGATTATCCAGAAAAACTGGTTAATTTAAATCAATGATATAAACCAGAGTCACAGAGTCCTAGGTGTTCATAAGGAATAAAACAATCTGAATTTATTGCAAACTCTCTCTCTAGAGACAGAAATGAGTTTTTCTCCCGATGGAACGATAAAAGTGTATTATGCTTCTCACATTCTTTGCAGAGTTGATTCAAAGCGCTTTCAAGTAGCATAAAGCCTCCCAATCGTAACCAATCTAAATTAAGTTTTCAACTGCAAATGAAAAAAAAAGCCCTAAGGATTTCAATAAAATCAATATGATGGTTTTATTCAAGCTCACAGTGGAGGAAACTAGCCTGAGAAATGGCAAAAAGCAACCTCCCACAAGCTAGAAACACTATCTCGCTCAGGTAGTGGAACAGTCTCCTGAGCCAAGCAATTCGCTGACAAATTTTACAAAATCAACGATTTGCGGGAGAGAGACTTTTTGGCGATGGGGTATTTTAGGAGAAGCACTCAATCAGTTCAGCTTAGGGTCTGCAAAATGTCCCAGAGAAGGTGACATCTTGGCGAAGTCGTGTGAATCAGGAGGAATAGTCAGCCAACCGACCTTGACCAGGAGGGTGCAGGAGGTAAGCTTTGGACGAGAGGCAAAGACTGAGACCGTGGGAAAGAATCAGAGCGGGACCGCCCTGGGTAGAAGGAAAACTCCAACCACCGATGCCTCCAAGGGCTATCCTCGGCCGCGGAGGTGGTCTTGGCACACTGCGTGCTGGAGGGCGCCAGCACCTCCCCGACAGACGCGAGTCCGCTGCGGCGGTTGCGCGGGCGCACGTCGCCCCCCAAGCGCAGGCAGGGCTCGGGACCCGCCGCGGGGTCCAGGGTTCCAGGCCACCCGCTGCCCAGCAGCCCCCGTTAGTTCCGTTGCGCCCCTCGCGCGCGGTTCGGCCGTTGGCGGCGCTGACCGTCCGTTTCCCCTTGCGTCCTTGTCCCACCAAAAGTCCCCGTCCCAGGTGGCTTCTGCGGGAGTGGTGAGAGGACCGGACAGAACCAGGCGACTCCGGAGCAAAGTTTTCTGGCGCCCACAGAGCCGCTTCAGTGATCTCCGAGGCCGCAGGAAACCCGGCTCCCACGAAGCCCGAGCCCCCGCACCCTCCTCCCGGGAACCGCCGCCGCCCGCTCACCCTTGCGTTCCCGCATCCCTCTCAGGTATGTGCGGCCACGGGTGGCGGCGCGCTCCGCCATCTTCCGAATAGTCGAGCCCTAAGCCGCTACGAGCGCTTTGGCCACAGTGCGCAGACTCTTGCGCGGCTGTCTCTGCCCCGGACCCCGATGCCGGAGGGCGGGGCGGGGTAGGGTGGCACAGCGGACCCCGCCGGCCCCGCCTACCTGGGACCCGCGAAATGGGCAGCGCTGCTCTCCACCCCTCATCTAGTGACCTGTTGGGCAGCGACCACCTAGTGTAAACAAACCCTCTCCTACGTTCCCCGCTCTCCCCGCCCCCTCCATTGTGGGGGGCCAGCCAGTCATCACGCGGCTTGGCCATCTAACATTCTATTTCTCATCACTTCTACCTGGCAACACAGTAACATTCTTTCTTCCCTTCACTCATTCGTTTTTTTAGGGATCTTGTACTGAGTGCCTTCTGGGTGCGCTTGTATCACGAGTTTGGTAGTCTTTGAAACGCTACACAAAGAAAGGCCCAAATTGGGGGAAGGGGCCCAGGTAAAGGTTGGGAGAGACAGGTTCCTGTGAGGTGCTAGGGATCTGAACTTGAGCAGAGACTTTCTTAAACTGTTGCAGAATAAATCATGACACTGTTAGGTCTCAAAGATGCACAAGTTATCTTTTGGGTGCTTGTGGGTCTTTAAATTGAAGGATAGACTTGCATTAATCTCTCCAGATTTTAGAGGAGGTCCTTGGGGTTTACTGAATGTTTTCCCTACTCACAAGGAAAAGCTTCATTGGCTGGATGCGCCTTTTAGGGGAAGACGTCATTTTCGTGGGTGGTTGCCTGTGCAAAGTGGAGTCACCTCCTTTATTAGTGTGGCGTGGCACATGGTTGCTTGTAGGGGGAACAGTTTGTCCATGGGGTCTTAGGATGGGACAGGAGACCCCCACAAGTGGGGGAGGCGACCACTTGTGAAATGAACACTGTGATGAGCCTCTGTGTCTCAGGATCACATGGGAGCTGTAAAATTAGAAAACCTAATACAGCAAACACTTATTGACTTTTACTATGTGCCGGGTACTGTTCTAACTGCATTACATTTATTAACTCATTTAATCTTCCTACAACCCTACTAGGTAGGTATTATTACCACCCCCATGTTATAGACAAGAAAACTAAAGCAGATAGAGGTTAAATAATTTATCCAGAGTCACACAATTGTGAGTAAATGAATTGGAATTTGAACTCAAAACGACTGACCACAGTATCCATTTGCTTAACCTTATGCCATATTGTTTCATGAGATTTGAGCTACAGAATATAAAATTCGTAAATGATTAGTATCCAGAATACATCAAGATCTAAAGACACATAAGAAAAAGACAACCTCCAAACAGTGAGCAAAAGATATAAACAGCATTTATACAAGGAGAAAACACAAAATGGTCAATTAACATAAGAAAAGATGCTCAAACACTTCAGCAGTGAGAGAATATAAAGGAAAACCTCAAGGTGTCTTGGTAAACCTACAGATTTGGCAAAAATTAAAAAAACAGACAATAACTAAGTTGGTGAGGCTGTAGATTAACACTACTAGTGTTAAGTTCTATTAAGTAGTGTGAAAGAGCCTACTACTACTAGGCTCTTTTACATGGGGCCTTGGAGATGGTAGGCTGCTTCAGGATGAAGCTGAATATGTCTTTCCCAGACACTGGCTGCCAGAAACTCATTGAAGTGGACGATGAACACAAACTTCATACCTTTTATGAGAAGTGTATGACCATAGAAGTTGCTGCTGATGCTCTAGGTGAGGAATAGAAGGGTTATGTGGTTCGAATTAGTGGTGGGCACAACAAAACAGTTTCCCGGTGAAGTAGGATGTCTTGACCCATGGCTGTGTCTACCTGCTGCTGAGTAAGGGGCATTCCTGTTATAGACCAAGGAGGACTAGAGAGTGAAAGCACAAATCTGTTCGGGGTTGCACTGTGGGCCAAACTCAGTGTTCTGTTCTTGGTCATTTTTTTATTTTTAAAGGAAGAAAGGTAGTCCTGGTCTCCCGCTGATACTACTGTGCCTTGTCACCTGGGTCCCAAAAGAGCCAACAGAATCTGCAAACTTTTCAATCTCTCTAAAGATGATGTCTGCCAATATGTTGTGAGAATATCCCTAAACATAAAGGTAAGAAAACTAGGACCAAAGCACCCAAAATTCAGCATCTTGTTATTCCGCATGTCCTACAACAAAAATGTTGGCGTATAGCTCTAAAGCAGGGGTGTCCAGCTTGTGGCCGCATGTGGCCCAGGATGGCTGTGAGTGTGGCCCAACACAAAATGGTAAATTTATTAAAACATCATGAGAAGTTTTTGTAATTACATGTCACAATGTATTTAGTGTGGCCCAAGACAACTGTTCTTCCAGTGTGGCCCAGAGACGCCAAAAGGTTGGAGACCTCTGCAATGTACTAAGAAAAATAAGGAAGAGACTACAGAATACATTAAACTTTTAGCTAAGAAAATGGAGAAGACCAAAGAAAAACACCAAGAACAGATTTCTAAGAGACATAGGGTATCCTCTCTGAGAGCTTCCACCCCTAAGTCTGAGTCCAGTCAAAAATGAGGATTTCTAAGAGTAACAAATAAATAAAAACAAATATCAAATTTAAAAAATGCTAGTAAGGGTAAAAGTTTGGCAATTATAGCACCCCAAAACCTGCTCTTATGTATATACAAAGACCAGTGCTTTGTCTGATATAGGTTATGATAGTCATGTTTATTAATATGGCACACATGTGATTACAGTGCCAACAAAGCATATGTACTGTACACAGATATAAAATCAGTTCTAATGAATTCATGTGAAACTTCACAAACAGAGAAGCTAGAAAAATGCTACATCACCCTTGGAGTTTTTTGCAAAAATGTTGAAAATGTTGAGCCTGTTGCTAGATGTCTAACCCATCCATTAATAAGGCAACATTCAGACAAATGCAGACTGTGACACTTTCTACAAAACACTTGGCCTGGATGCTTCAAAATGTTAATGTTGTGAAAGATTAAAAACAAACACCATGACTTGGCTGGTGTAGCTCAGTGGACTGAGCGTGGGCCTGCTGCAAACCAAACAACCGAGGTTCAATTCCCGGTCAGGGCACATGCCTGGGTTGCAGGCCAGTTCCTGGCAGGGGATGCACGAGAGGCAACCATACATTGATGTTTCTCTCCCTCTCTCCTTCCCTTCCCCTCTAAAGAGCAATAAAATAAAATCTTTTAAAAAATCAGGAAGTGGTCTAGATCACAGGAAGACAACAACTGTAATACATGATCCTTGATTAGACCTAGATTAACACACTCGGGGTACTTATTATTGGGAGAATTGGGAAAATTTGAATATAAACTATATTAGATGATCTTATTGTATCAAGGTCAAATTTCTTTGGTGTGAAAATGATACTGTGGTCATCCAGGAAAATGTTCTTTTTCTTAAGAAGTAAGTGCTGTAGAATTTAGGGGTAAAGCATCATAATATCTGAAACACTGGCAAGTAATATAGTTCAGAGGAAAACAGAGCAAATATCACAAAATGTTAAAAATCAGTGAATCTTGATGTCTCAGAGATGTTGATTTTACTATTCTTTAAGCTCTTCTGTGGGTTTGAAATTTTTCAAAATAACAAGTTGGCGATTTTTTTTAATCTAGAAATTTTGTCTTCAGCTTACTTGTACATACCACCACTTTGAAAAATGAAATTTGATTTGGAATTACATATAGGGAGGCACTCTCGATATTCTTTTTTTTAAGATTTTATTTATTTATCTTTAGAGGGGAAGGGTTAGGGAGAGAAATATCAATGTATGGTTGCCTCTGGTGTGTCCCCTGCTGGGAACTGGCCGGCAACCCAGGCATGTGCCCTGACTGGGAATCGAACCGCGGTTGTTTGGTTCGCAGGCCCACATTCAATCCACTGAGCTACACCAGCCAGAGCTTGATAATCTTTTCAGTATTTAAAGCAGGGGTGTCAAACTCATTTTCACTGGGGGCCACATCAGCCTCATGGTTGCCTTCAAAGGGCTGAAATAATTTTAGGACTGTATAAATGTAACTACTCCTTAACTGTTAAGAAGTTGAAAATACATTCAGCCTTTTGAAGGCAACCATGAGGCTGAGGAGGCCCCTGGTGAAAATGAGCTTGATACCCCTGATTTAAAGCCTCTAAATGCCTTAATCCTGCCCAGGTGTGGGGGAATTGGGGCAATAAGAGGTCTACTAAAAAAACGACATATAGGTAGCATATGCTGGGAGTTAGGTGAGGAATTAAAATGTGTCCTAAGAGCTCAGCAGATTGAGAAATCATTCCTAGTTGGGGTGATCAGAGAAGACTTCGTGGAAGAATTAGCACTTATTTTGGTCCTGAGGCCCCAAAGAAAGCAATCTGTCCTTAATTCCAGGCTGTGACAGGTAAGTAAAGACAGAGCCCATATATGGCCAGATCTTCCCATTTTTCAAAATAAGCTGAAAATCTGGATTTTAATGCAAAATCTCTTGTTTTTAAAATAATGACAACATTCAACATTTTGCAAAAACACCATGCAGGGCAAATAAAATGATCGAATATCTAATCAGTGTTCAAGTTTCCCAGTTGTCTCATTTTGGGGGTTGGAATAAAAATCCAAACAATTGCCACACATGACGTTGATTTGGTTTTTAAATGTCTTTTAATCTATAAATAAACCCTGCTTTCTCTCTAACATCACTGATAGAGCCCTGTGAAGTTTAGCACTCATTCATTCATTCTGTAAGTAAGTCATTCAGTGAAACTTTTACTAAGCACCCACTTTGTGCCTGGCAGGTTAGAGAGCGTGAGTGACTCCTGACAGGTAAGGAGTCCTGCCCTCCATTGATTTTAAGTTAATGATTAGACATCAGGGCCCCCCCTTAGATAGCTGTTTCCTTGGGAGCTAGAGCAGCTCTCTAGGGAGTCCCCATGAGACTATCTGTACATTTCTCAGACAAAATATTGGAACTGAAGGCCTGTCAGCTTGGGGAGAGTAAGTCTGTACTGGAGCCAACTGAGACTCACAGCTGGAAAAGAACCCAGGCTGCTCCTTCCCTATCCTCCCTTATTTGGAGACTACATGTTCTCCAGTGAGCAAAAGAGAACTGGAATCTTCACTTTTTTTTGTAAGCAGGGGTGTCCCTGCTTAAAAATGCCATACTTGGCTTTTTTACCCCTTAAAACTGACACCAGCAGGAAAAATATATAATAGGTCTGGGAACTTTCTTCTGTTAGAAGTTTTTAAAAATTGAATTCACATGCAATAAACACTTGGTGAACTTACCAAGTCTAGCGAATCTGCATTTAAACTGCTACCACCACAGCATTGTACTATGAATTTTAAGCATCAGAGCAAGGAGCTGGCTCTTCTTGTCCGTCCTAAACTACCTGTCGGATTCATGCATCAATCACACAGTGGACAAAGGACTCTGGTTTTTGTTTTGTTTTGTTTTTGTCTCTCATTTCTGACTTTTGTCTTGCATCTGATGCAGCTTTGCTGTGATGCAGGGGAAAGAGTGATGTTTGATTCTGGCCTCATCTCTCGCCAAATCTACTCATATTTTTTTCTTTCCCCAAAGCTGCACTTTTCTTTTCTCCTGAGTTACAAATTTACCTACCTAAGGCTTTTCTCTTTTCTCACTTGGCTGATGGCAGCCTTCCCAGCTCCAGAGTTCCCTCTGCAGCACCAAGCACTGCACCTCGCCCCCACCCCTCACCACCCCTCATGATCCTTCAGTACTCCTCTCTCCCTCCCTTCCCCCCTTTTATTTGCAAGGAGGACCAGGATGACCTTGCTTTCTGTACCCTATCCTTTCAGAGAGCCCCTGGTCTTTTCTGGGGTGGCACTACAGGATGATTCCCCATGGCCTAAGCTCCCCAGAGTGGGGACAGTGAGTTTCTGAGGAGTGGAATAAGAAACCATCACCCTCAGTTGGGAGGGTATTGCTCTCCAAATTGTAAATTCAGACAAACCTCAGAGGGGAAGGGTGTGATGGCAGCTGTGGTATCTGCTTGAAAGCAGTGTGTGACTCTTGAATATTTCTGGGTAGGACAGTAAGAGCTATCATTTGTCCAGTGCCTACTCAATGGCAGGCACAGTGCTAAAGCTTTTACATGGATTATTTTACATAATTCTCACCACAACTTTATAAGGGAGCCTCAATTATCACCTCATTTTAAATATGCGGAAACAGGCGCAGGGACGTAAATTAACTTGCCCCAGTTTAGCATAGCTATGAAGTGGCAGAGCTGGGATTCAAGCCCATATCTTGTACTCCTTCCACCGTGTCCCTGGATTTACCAGGTGCTGAGTCCTAGTTCACTCTTAATTCCTAACCCATGTCTTCCTCTTCTTAATGGATCTAGTCTCCACACTCAGGTTACTGTGCCTTTTCAAAATTGCGCTTTCTATAATCGGTAAGGCCTTTCTACAACTACATCTCCTAACCCAAGGATCAGTATAGCTGTCACTTAAGCCTTTAATAGAATTGACTCAAGCTATTCAATATGAAGCCATTGAAATGGGTGTTTAATGTCTTGCAAAGGAGATGAACGTGACTTAAGCAGCCTTCCTTCTAGAAAGGCTCAGCAGAGTCAGTAAGTGCTGAGTACTTGAGACTGCCTTCAAAATACAAGTGTAAAGGAAACCATGCCACAGCTATTGCACTGTCTATTCTGCAATGGATATTTATTGAATGAATGAGAGTAGTAAAAGCTTCTAAATTACTGAAAGAATAAGAAATAAAAAATATTCTGAATGACTACTAACTGGAGTGTTGAAAAGATCTAGACAAAATTAGTAAAGAGCAAGAAAATGTCCTCATTTTTCCCCCCTTGACTTCAAATAAAGTAGAGCAAACATGAGCTGTGCCTTCTCATTCTAAATACAGGCCTGTAATACACAGGAAGCTTAAGAGGATGCCAAAAAGCGTAAAATACCAAGGAATGCCCTTTAAAGACACTTTCGACTGTCTAACAGAGCTAACAGTTGGTAAAATCCAGATGGGACAAAATGAGAAGCAGCACTGAAATTGTTTGTTAAAACACAGATTTCTGGGCCACATTCCCAGAGTTTCTGATTCTCCAAGTGAGATTAGTTGTAAAACATATACCTCTAAGGAAATGTACTGAATAATGTGTAATGTGATGTCAGTTACAGCTGAGTACTTAATTAACATCTTATCAATTTGCTGATGATAAATATTAAAAATTCTAAAGCAGGCAGATGCTTTGCCTTATAAGGGGCATTAAAAGCCAAGGTGTTGCCTAGGCTTTGCCGCTGGGGGCCATCAAATGGAGGGAGAGGCATCACTTACACTCAGGCAGGCAGGTGCCTGAGGGCATTTTGAACAACATTTTCCTGCAACAGTATTTGACCCAACACACTACAAACGTGTTCCCCCTATAGGAGAGTGTGTGCAAATCTACACCTACATTTTATTTTATTTTTTAAATTTTATCTATTTACTTTTAGAGAGAGGGGAAGGGAGGGAGAAAGAGAGGGAGAGAAACACTGATGTGCGAGAGAAACATTGATCAGTTGCCTCTTGTATGCGCCTGGACCGATGGGGGACTCAACCCGCAACCAACGCATATGCCCTGATTGGGCATCAAATGTGCAACCCTTCACTTTGCAGGATGACGCCCAACCAACTGAACCACACTGGTCAGGGCTGTGCCCACATTTTAAAAGGAGCTAGTGAGCTGAACAAGGATAAAATATAGACATGTAGAACACACACAGGAAGTGAAATGCAAGAGACTCCTCTCTCCTATCCCAAAAGAGACACTACCCAGGGAACTCTGGTCAGCTTTAGGGCACATCACTGTCCCTTCACCCACTCAGCCTATACTTTATCATGCTGCAAACTTGGATGCCTCTGCAGCAGAGAGAATAGTTTGTTGCTTAGGATATTGATGTAAATGTTTCAAAATTGTGTGAATGGAAGGAATCTCATCTATTTTATATATTGCATTTCATTAATCAAGTTCTACCTGGGACTACGTGATGTTCTAAAAAGTCTTAGATCTTTAAGATTTTTGAGACTCAAGCTGAAACTATTCTCAGTGATTTAAAAATAATCTGTCCACCCTGGCTGGTGTGGCTCAGTGGACTGAGCACCAGCCTGCCGACCAAAAGGTCACTGGTTTGGTTCCTAGTCAGGGCACATGCCTGGGTTGTGGGCCAGGTCCCTGGTTGCAGGTGTGTGAGAGGCAACTCTCACACTTCAATGTTTCTCTCCCTTTCTTTCTCCTGTTCCTCTCTCTCTAAAAATAAATAAATTGTTTTAAAAAATCTGTCTTTGTTTCAGCTCTAGATAATTTCCTTTTGCCAAATTCAATTGTCTGTCAGTGAGCAATACAGTTGTGTAGTCAAAAAACTTCCAGGTGGCCCAGTTGGTTGGAGCATCATCCTGTATACCAAAAGGTTGCGGGGTCAATCCTCAGTTAGGGCACACACCTAGGTTTCAGGTCCAGTCTCTGATCAGAGCACGTATGGGAACTAATTGATCAACATCTCACATGGATGTTTCTCTGTGTCTAAAATCAATAAACATATCCTCAGGTGAGGATTTTAAAAAAGGCTCAAGAGTACAAAGAGCGAGTATACACTCCTTGGGGCACATGACTCTATCAGAATGCACACACAGGCAGCCAACAACCAAAGACATTTTTGCCTATGGGTTCTCATCATCTTTACATGCATCTGGGGTGAAGGACCCAGCAACACAGAGCAAACTTCTATGGATCAGGTTAGTCACATAGCCAGCTCCTCCAGGTGCTCCCCACACCAAAGAGAGTTTTCAAAGACTCTTGGGGTGGATGGGGAGAAAAAGCTCAGGATATCCCTGTGGCCAATGGGTAAATAGACTATGTTTCTCTGTTTTCATGAGATATACATACCCTTGTCTTTGCTTTTCTTTCGTTTCTAGATATTACTATGGAGGACAGAATGTGAGAGCTAGGAAGAACCATGAAAGCCACTTAGTTTAGTCCTCTCATTTTCTTCTGAGGCTCAGAGAGAGGTGTTGTCTCAAGTTCCCACAACTGGAACAAGGTCTCTCCTGATGCTCTATTGAATGCTTTTTCCTTTACACTCATGTGAAAGCCTGTCTAAAACAATCTTTCGGAGGAAGAAAAAGAAGGAAGAATTGCTGATCCAGTGCTGGGAACCATTAAGTAATCCAGCTGGAATTTGACCTATATCTTCCCAATGAAACTGAAATGAAGAGGGGAGGGAATAGATGGAGATACCACTAAATTGGGAAAAGGTACAGTTAAGAAATGTTTAACAACAGTTACTTTCATGAAGGGTCCAAAAATTGGCCCCTACCAACTGCTCCAGCCTCATTTTGCTCTGTATCCTCCCAGGAACCCTTTTCTGCAGCAGTAAAACAAGCAAACACCTTGGCTCACAAGTGCCTCTTGATCTTTACTCTTCTCCCATCTCGAGAGGCATAATTCAAATCCAGAAGAATCAGACTGCAGAGTTCTGGAGCTTTTCAGGGGTTTGAGGAGCCACAGCAGAGAATGTTGCTAGAAATAGTACCTGGTAACCTGTGCCACAGGATAAGAGTGGCAAATCAAAATCTAATTGCTATTTCAATCTGGGAGTGAGGTGGGAATAGAGGAGATGGCCAAGTACTAGCATAGCCTGAGAGCTTTCATGAAAGAAATGTCTCTTAAAACCAGGCTTTTAAAATGGTTTCTGTTTTTTGGATGATAAATTCTTATATATGTTATTCTCAGATCTCTGCACAATGTTCTATAGAAGGTTTGTATTCAATAAGTTTTTTTAAAAGATTTTATTTCTGCCCTGGCTGGTGTAGCTGAGTGGATTGAGCATGGGCTGCAAACCAAAGGGTCAAGGTTCGATTCCCAGTCAGGGCACATGCCTGGGTTGCAGGCCAGGTCCCCAGTGGGGGCCATGTGAAAGGCAACCATACATTGATGTTTCTCTCCCTCTCTTTCTCCCTGAAACATGATTGTGTGGTTGCCTCTCCTGTACCTGCTACCTGGGACCTGGCCCACAACCCAGGCATGTGCCCTGACTGGGAATCGAACTGGTGACCCTTTGGTTTGCAGGCCAGCGCTCAATCCACTGAGCCACACCAGCCAGAGCTCTATTCAGTATATTTTTGTTCTTAATTATGGTATTTATTATTATGCCTAGGAATAATTAATTCAACTGAAACTTACCCAGAGGGAACTGTTCGGTCTTTTGAAACTAACCAGTTCTTTTCTCTTTTTGGGTATAGGAGTGTGTCTGCCAAATTCTGGTGCCTTCTGGATGTGTATACACTGGGAAACCACGGATGAGGCTGACTTCAGAAGGAAGGTGTGAGAAATAAAGCACTAATTTTAATTTTAGTTCTGTAGAAATATTTAGGAAGCCTGCTTGGTGATGTTTTCATGATTAAAAATGACCTGGTTCATGCGCTTGACAGGAACATGGGCCACAGCAGGTCTGACATATGCTTTTTCCCATCTCCATATGTTTCATTTACATCTTAATCCACAGCTTGGTGGGAAATAGCCTGGTAATATAGCACTTTGGGGACTGCTGTCAGTTGGTCTCATGCTAGTGCCTTAGCCTAGGGTATTCACACATCCTTCACTGAGCTGGAATCTGGCCCTGAGCCTGTGGACTTGCCATTGGGCTGACTGCAGGGGAAAGAAAATTCAAAATGTGAAATGACTTGTTCAAATGTACAGAAGAAGGAAATGATATTTAAAGAAAATTGGTTCAGGGAGAAATGTTGTCATTATATAAGCATTTGGAATTTAGTAACTGACTGCCTACGAGATTAACAGATTGGTTAACTTGTGAAGACCCCAAAGTGTCCTTTCCCCACTGCAGTGTTGTGAAAAGAGCATGGGCTTTGGAGCTCAGTACATCTGGATCTGGGTCCCAGTCCTGCCACTTAAGACTATTCAGACCTCAAGCCTCACTTTCCTCATCTGTAAAATGAGGGTAATAATAGTAGCTTAAAACTGTTTTATTCATCTTCCAATCAGTTGATATAAAGGATTGGGTATAGTGCTCAATACATAGTATGAGCTCAATTAAAAAAAGTTAGTAGTAATAACAATAACTATTAAATATTTTAGAAGTACCTACTATGTGCCAAATACCAAGTTATGCACTTTTGTCACATTTTCTCACTTAGTCCTGATAATAATGTTTATGAGGTCAGTAGAATTATCCCCTAAAATGCCTAATACTATTAACAATGATAATATGCTAGCAGCTGAGATTGGAATAGATAATTTGGGACTTTCTAAGCCTGCCTTTTCTCCCTTATTTCTCCCCTACACCTTCCCACTAAGTTTTGGTGGCCAAAGCCTGGAAATATTTCACCAGGTGACAGGAGAGTAAAGATAGGTCAAGAATACAACCATTTGCAATCCAAATGCTGGAAGAAAGGTTTGCTGTGAGAGATGGGAGAACAAGTTTTCATGCAAAGAATAATAATACCATGTAACTATCTAACAAAGGGGCTTGTTTTGGGGCAGTGTTGGGGGAGAAAACACAGGAGTTATTCATATACTGAAATATTTTAAAACTAGAAATACTGGAGCTTCACAAAGTGTCAATACTCTGTGTTTCTGCTCTCCCCCTCCTCCTATGCTTCCATCAGCTACTGCAGAGAAGGCCTGTTGCGGAAGGGTCAAGGTAGGGTCTATTCTCTTGAGGTGTTTGCACAGCATGTCCTGCAGGCACAGACCCACCCAACCCCCCACATCCGGCACATCCCCTGTGGGGAAGCCAGAAGGCAGGTGCAGATAAACAGATAGCTGCAGCAACTAGGATGCTCCCATTCCCTTCATTTGTTACAAATGGAAATAGTCTTATTGGGAGTTAGATCTTGCAAGAAGAGAACATGTCTCTAAATAGTAAGCTGAAAGCCGAAACCACGTCAAATGAGAACCCAAATCAAAAGACCACAGCCTCAGCAGTTTTACAACAAAGTGGGAAACACGAGGGCCTTGAAGAACACTAGGTCAAGAAGGGGTTAACCCAGGTCTTGTGGCCAAAGGCAGTGTTCCACCCACTTCTGAAGGACCGTTGCCCTTGGGGGAAACAGAGCCTCCTCCAAGACAATGACAAGGTTATTTTTCTGCAAACTAAATTTAAGTTTTCCTTTGGACTACGGTATGCCACAGCACAAATATTGAACAACTTGCACTTCACACTATCTGTGCATAGTTCTAAATTGTTTCTGAGTATGTTTCCCTCTCCCTGCCCTTTCTTCCAATTCTTTGGGTGTGGTAGAAAGGAAGTATTTTCAGTCCAGTCTCCAAAATTCATGGAAATATGAATGACAGTAACATAATATTTTGAATTGTGTATTGTTTTAAAATAGGAAAGTTAGTTATATTTCCCCAGTGGTATTTTGTATCATGCTTTTCAAAACAACATATTGTTAAGGGACACTTCAGGGTAGGCATTCTGAGCAGGAGGTACCCAGAAGCACCAATACAGAAAAACTCAAATTGTGACTTATTTGATAACTCAAAAACACTTAATTTTGAGAGTTAGAGATTTAAAATTTAGTCAGTTTCTTTTTCATTTTACAAAAGATGCAATTTACAGGGAGTGACTTGTTGAGGTCACATAGCTAAGTTAATGGCAGAGCCATTTATTTTAAAATCTCATTTTGAAAACGCTGTTATGTGCATCTAAATTATAATCCCAGAGGGGCATTTTTGTGTGTGGAAATTTACAAAACGATTAGGTGCCATGAGGATTAAATGAGATAACATCTGTAAAGAAAGTGCCATGTGTACTAGCTAAACAGAACTAAATAAAAATATTCTATCCAGTACACATTTTCTTTCCTTTATATTCATGTCCACATATATTTAAAGTTTACAGAGTTGCAGCATTTGTGTCTATACCACATTGTAATTGCCTCTTTTCATTTAGCACATCCTGCTTACCTACCATTTTCATGCCTAGTTGGTAGGCTCTACTTTTTTAGACACTCTATCATTATTTAACATTTCAGTTGTTTCCAGTTTTTTCACCACTGTCAGCAGTGGGGCTTGGAACAAGCTTACATAGCTTGCCATCCTCCCACCACTGTCCTCCTTTTGGGGGTGTTTCTTTGGAATATGTTCTAAAAAATGTAATGAGACATAGAAGGAGCTTACAAACCAGATTGCTCTCCAGAAAAATACCAACAGTTTACTGTGTTTGTGTGTCACCAGTGAGAGAAGACCATATCATGGTGGTGGTGGCTGGGGAGAAGTATTTTTACTCTTCTCTCTAGACATAGAAAAGGAATTTAGGGATTCTTGGCTGAAATTTCCTTACTCACCCTCCCTCACCCCGGTCCTCTAGTCTTGGCATTGTTAGTGATTTCCCTGGCCTTTTTCTAACTTCCTCCTCCTGCTCAGAGTCTTAGAACTGTCATGAGTTTATGTTTGCGATATAGTCTTTCCTGTAAGTCAGCCGGGGAACTGCTTGGCTAGCTGCCTGCTGAGCAGCCCGGCACCAAGGAATAGACAAGAGTCACACACAGTAACTCTGCTATTCACTCAGCTTTTACTGAATGCAGGTTTACTCAAAGTAGAACATCAACATACAATAATATCCTACTCACACTCTAACAGTCTAAGAGAATTATAACACACACACAGCAGTCAATGAATCATAATTGACCCAAGTCCTAGAGTTTCAGTCTGTGGGTCCAGGAGACAGCACGGTGGGCAAGGGAGTGGTCAGCATCTTGCAAGAAAGGATCTCCGGAGCCAGGAGGGCAGCAGGGCAGACAGAGTCCTCAGTCCAGCGGGGCAGAGCTGTCTCAGCAATGGTCTGGAGCCTGCCTCAGTTAAACCTTGAAAGTGGTGCACTCCACTCTTCTGAGTCTCTTGATAATTATCTTGGCACCCTGATGCCAAGTGGGGAATTTCCCCAGGTGCCTATCTATGGATGGTCCCAGTCTGCAGTCATTGGCTGTTCTGATCACGTGTACAGATATCTTAAGTGTGTCTCCTTGTCAGAAGTATCTGCTCTGAATTAGGTAGTGTTCCTCTTGAACCTAAGTGTTATGGCTGACTGACAGCCATCTTGGTTGACATGTGTGACTCCACTTTGTTTTATGTACTTTGTGCTACCTTGACTGCACCAATGCCATTTTATTGGTCCTACTCTCCACATTCTGTCCCTTGATTCGCACAATGATAAAGAAAAGACAGCCATCAAGATCACTGAAAAAATAATCTTTTTAAAAAATTTTATTTTAGCCCTGGCTGGTGTAGCTCAGTGGATTGAGCGCGGGCCTGCGAACCAAACGATCGGAGTTCGATTCCCAGTCAGGGCACATGTCTGGGTTGCAGGCCAGTTCCCAGCAGCGGACTCATGAGAGGCAACCATACATTGATATTTCTCTCCCTCTCTCCTTCCCTTCCCCTCTAAATATAAATAAATAAAATATTAAAAAAAATTATTTTAGCTCTGGCTGGTGTAGCTCAGTGGATTGAGCACGGGCCTGTGAAACAAAGGGTTGCCGGTTCAATTCCCAGTCAGGGCACATGCCTGGGTTGCAGGCCAGGTCCCCAGTGGGGGACACATGAGAGGCAACCACACATTGATGCTTCTCTCCCACTCTTTATCCTTCCCTTCCCCTCTCTCTAAAAATAAATAAATAAAATATTTAATTTTTTAAAATTTTAATTGTTGTTGAAGTACAGTTTTCTGTCTTTTACTCCCATCCCAGCCCACCCCCCAGTGCTCCCCACCTCCCTCCCACTTCCACCCTCCTCAGTTTTTGTCCATGTGTCCTTAATACTTGTTCCTGTGATCCCTTCCCCTTTTTCCCCTGAAATTCCCTCCCCTCTCCCCTCTGGTAACTGTCAGTCTGTTTTCTATTTCAATGTCTTTGGTTATAATTTGCTTGCTTGTTTGTTTTCTTGTTTAGGTTCCTGTTAAAGGTGAGATCATATGGTATTTGTCTTTTACTGCCTGGCTTATTTCACTCAGCATAATGCTTTCCGGTTCCATACAT